>BRDA01027942.1:0-10245 GCA_036984385.1 Crenuchus spilurus | reverse complement strand
ACTGTAGACTGGATTTTGTTCCCCTACCTGGGCAAGCACCCTACATAATACCAATCAGAGTGCCTGAAAGCGTCTTCCCCATACTGTGACACTATGTGTGAAGTTTGTTCTGTTTGACTGTTGTATAAAGGCAGTGGGCAGTGTAGATGTATCCTTCCATAATAGTCTGTGTTGGTGCAGATTCGGTTAGAGTAAATATGGTAATTAAAGCTCAATCTCAATGCATTATTGGCTGAGCTGTTTTTTTAGAAGGTAGCATTTTTCACCTGTGTATCATGTACCTTGCACTGTAAAATAATGAAATCTGTCACCATCATCCATCATTCATGACTTTTTATTTATCATGAGTGAAGGAAGCAATATAATTGACAGTCTCATAAAAAAAGTCACTTATACTTAACAACAACCGGCATGAAACAATTAACATATACAAGTTCTACAAGTAGCTGGAGATGGAACGGTGAGCAAGACGAGTTCTGCAAGTAGCTTGAGAAGGAACAGTGGGTGAGTGGAGTTCTGTACATTACTGGAGAAGAAACGGTGAGCAATTTGAGTTCTGCAAGTATCTGCAGAAGAAACGGTGAGTGAGTCGAATTTGTTACTGTGATGTAACAAGCTGCTTGTTAAGGAACTGTAGAATTTGGTTGAAGAAAATAGTAATATTAAAATATATTAAACGCTACGTTCATGGCTCAATTTAGTTATATTTAGTTCATTTATTTTCTGAGCTGTTATATAAAAGCAATAGAAAACTCAGTTGTGAGTTATCATGGAAAACAGCACAGCTCTTCTCATGTTCTAATGCGTTAGTACCTAAGGATTTTCTGTGACACCTTGGCAAAGAACACAACACGAGAAACCGCATGTTACATGAATGCTCTTTTACTGAACCTCCAGTACATCAGAGCAGCAAGCAGGTTACAAACAGCCTTCTAGCTACTGACTATAGTACGCACACAACCAACCCAACCAGTCCCACAGTCCTGCACAAAATAATACATACAAGCACATACAGTGAGGAAAATAAATATTTGAACACCCTGTGAATTTGCAAGTTCTCCCACTTAGAAATCATGGAGGGGTCTGAAATGTTCATCTTAGGTGCATGTCCACTGTGAGAGACATAATCTAAAAGAAAAAATCCAGAAATCATGACTGTCTCAGTCACACAACAAGTAGGAACTGTAATATGTAGTCACAGACAAATGGGCAGACACACGCGGATAAAAAGAGTAGAAGGTTTACTTGATTCTGAAGCAGAGGCATACAGGCAACACAGCTTGATTCAAAGCAGGAAAACCAACTGAGGCAGATAAATCCAAAGGGCTAGGCAAACACAGGTCCAGGGCAAGATCAAGGTCGAGAGAATCAAACAAACTAACTAACTATATCAGAGACTAAGACAGACGTGGAGCTAAGGATACTGAGTACAGAAACACAGGAAAACTACAGAGAAGACAGAATGTTCGGAAAGCAAAAGGAGAATAGTGGCAATACTTCGCGTTAGAGTGTGGGTAAGCACACTTTAAGCAATGTCTTTGATTAAGCAGTGCAGCTGCGGCTGATCAGTACTCCGGTGAATGTGAACTTCGGACCCATTTCTGATTGGCTGGAGATGAGCACTCATCTTGCGGTGTATGTTGGGTCTTGGAGTTTTTAGACTGGCTGTCTCGAGGCGTTTCTCTGACAGTATCCCCATCTGAAGACCCCTGGATGGGGAAGCGGCGACCCCTGGGACCACCTCTTGGCCTAGGTTTAGGATGGTCTGGGTGAAGACCGTGGAAATCAACAATGAGTGCAGGATCCAGAACATCAGTGGCAGGAATCCAGCTCTGATCCTCAGGACCGTAGTTCTCCCAGTCAACGAGATATTGTAGACGCCCCTAGCGATAACGGGAGTTGAGAAGAGCCTTCACTGCATAGACAGAGTCTGTATGGTCATCATAACAGTTCTCCGGTTCAGCGCAGGGGGAGTCCTCATCCAGGGGATCAGGGATGACAGGCTTCAACAGAGAAACATGAAACGTGTTACACCATTTAATATGAGGAGGTAGTTTCAATTTATAAGAGACATCATTAATTCTTTTTAACACTAGAAAAGGGCCTAAATATTTAGTATCAAGTTTATTACGTCCCTTAAGGTCTCTGGTGGAAAGCCAGACACGATCTCCTGGTTCGTAGAGCGGTGTATCCCCTCGACGGCGGTCCGCGTACTTCTTATTCCTCTGCAAGATGTGTGCAATTCTCTGGTGTGTCTTCTTCCAAACACCCTCACTCCTACGCATCCACTCATCAACAGCGGGGACCTCTTCTCCGGCAGCTGTCCATGGGGCTAAGGGAGGTTGAAACCCGAGTATGCATTGAAAAGGCGTAATATTGGTAGCACTAGATATGAGGGAATTCTGAGCCATTTCCGCCCAAATAATAAAGCGTGACCAGTCAGAGGGGTGATCATTGCAGTAGATTCTAAGAAATTTAGCCAGTTCTTGATTTACACGCTCACATTGTCTGTTAGATTGTGGGTGATAGCCAGAAGTTAGGCTTATAGTGACACCTAGTTGTTCAAAAAAGGATGCCCACACATGAGATGTGAATTGGGACCTCTGTCGGATACTGTCTTCAGGGATGCCAAAATTATGAAAAACGTGCTCGAAAAGAGCCATAGCAGTCTGGAAAGCAGTGGGAATGTTTTTAAATGGGATGAATTTAACTGAGCGTGAAAAACGATCTATTACAGTCATTATGGTGGTATTTCCGTCTGAAGGTGGTAGGTCGGTGACGTAATCCACAGAAAGGTGAGACCACGGGTGTTGAGGAATGGGAAGAGACATTAATTTCCCGGCTGGGAGAGTTTTGGGTGTTTTACATTTTGCGCATCTGGAGCATGAAGCGACATAACTGTGAACGTCCTTATTCAACGACTCCCACCAATATCGGGTCGATAATGCTTGTTGTGTTCTATTCTCCCCAGGATGCCCTGTAGTTTAGGATGAATGAGCCCAGGTTATGAGTTTGCCCCTGAATTGGGGAGGTACATAAAGTGTATCCGCCGGACATTGAGGAGGGATTTCTATGGTGCGTAACGCTTCTGTAATCTGCGTATCAATATTCCAGGAGATGCTCAAAACTACGACTTCAGGTGCTAAGATAGTTTCTGTGATTTTCTCAGAATTTTCAGTGGAACTCTGATAAAGTCGGGAAAGGGAATCAGCCTTAGTATTCTGTGATCCTGGGCGGAATGAAACTGTAAAATTAAAGCGGGAGAAAAATAAGGCCCAACGTGCTTGTCTGGGGTTAAGTCTACGGGCCGTGCGTAAATATTCTAGGTTTCTATGATCTGTCAGTACTTGTACGGGATATTTGGCTCCTTCTGTCCAATGCCGCCACTCCTCAAAAGCCAGTTTAATAGCAAGTAGCTCGCGGTCTCCTATAGTATAGTCTGTTCAGCCGGGGTAAGTTTACGGGAAAAGAACGCAACGGGATGCAATTTGGGAGGTGTGCCCGATCTCTGTGATAAGACAGCTCCTACTCCTATCTGTGAGGCGTCCTCCTCAACAATAAAAGGGAGGTTAGGATCAGGCTGACGCAGTACGGGTGCAGTAGTAAAGGCTTCTTTTAACTTATTAAAAGCTCTAGTAGCGTCAGAGGACCACATGAACTGCCTGGGTGTTAATTTAGTGAGAGCGGTTAGGGGCATGGCTATAGTACTGTAATTTCTGATGAATCTGCGATAATAATTGGCAAAGCCAAGGAAGCGTTGTAGTTCTTTTACTGAGGTGGGACGTGGCCAGGTGGTGACTGCCTCTACTTTGGAATCATCCATGGTGATACCTCCCTCACTGATGACAAAGCCTAAGAAAACTACTCGTGGGACATGAAACTGGCATTTTTCCGCCTTGACATATAATTTATTATCTAGAAGGCGCTGAAGGACCGTAGAAACATGAATAACATGTTCTTGGTAATTTTTTGAGAAAATCAGAATATCATCAAAGTAAGATAGCATAAATATACCTTGTAAGTCCCTGAAGATGTCATTCATGAATGCTTGGAATACGGACGGACTTAAACTAAGGCCATAAGGCATAACAAGGTACTCGTAGTGCCCCCTATCGGTGATGAACGCAGTTTTCCATTCGTCGCCTTCCTTTATTCGGATTAAATTGTATGCGCTTCTTAAATCAAATTTTGTGAAAATCTTAGCTCCACGTATTTTTTCAAGGGATGAAGTGATGAGGGGAAGAGGATAGGCATACTTTTTACTAATCTGATTAAGAGCTCTATATTCGATACAAGGGCGAAGGCCACCGTCTTTTTTTTAACAAAAAAATATCCTGCAGCCATGGGAGAAGTAGAGGTGCGTATAAAACCTTGTTTAAGGGCTTCTGGAATGTAAGTGTTCATGGCTTGTTCCTCCTCTTGTGTGAGTGGATAAACTCTGGCCTTGGGAAAAGGATGATTGTATATAAGTTCTATCGAACAGTCATACGGACGGTGCGGAGGAAGAGAAGTAGCTTTGGTTTTACTAAAAACTTCCTGGAGTGAGGAATATTCTGATGGAATTTTAGCCTCTCCCTCTACAGAAGGGCTTTCTATGGAGGTGGAATTGATGGTGAGTCCTGTGTCTTGGATACAGTGAGTTAGGCAATAAGAAGACCATTTTTTATGTTTTTGATTCTCCAATCTATCATCAGATTGTGAAGTTCAAGCCAAGGAAGTCCTAAGATTAGAGAGTATGGAGATTGTTCCAAAACAAAGAAGGATAAAAATTCAACGTGAGTGATACCAATTTGTATTTTCAGGGGAATAGTCCGGTGCGTAATGAATCCAGAACCTAACGACCCTCTGTCCGCTGCTGAGATTTGAAGAGGATGAGGTATTTCTTCCATGTTGATGTTAATTTTCTTGATGAGTTCCGCATGGATAAAGTTCCCCTTGGACCCTGAATCGTTCAGTGCTGAAATAAAAAAAGGTTGATTAGAGCAGTATATAGTGCTGGAGATTTGATAGGCTTTGGAACGTAAATGTATAGTGGGGAGTCTCACCACATTAGCGCACGGAAAATTTTCCATGCGCTTTCCCTCTGTATGAGCGTTGATGTTGCGTGGCCTCAGTCTGCAGTCTCGGAGTAGATGGTTAGGTGACGCACAGTACATACATAACCCTTCTTGGCGTCTTCTCCATTTTTCATCAGCAGATAATCTGGATGAATCACATTGCATAGGCTCGGCAACATCTTTTACAGGGGAAGAGGTGAGAGTTGTAGATCTGATCTGAGAACGGAGTCCTGGTCTTCGATCTCGCATAAGTTGATCAATTCTGATGGCGAGATCAATTAGTTGTTCTAACTCCAGCGAGTCATCTTTACAGGCCAATTCAAAAAGAACGTCTTCATTGAGTCCATTTCTAAACATGACTATGAGAGCGGCTTCATCCCAGCCACTGGCGGCGGCTAAACTGCGAAACTCAATGGAGTAAGCCGCTACAGTACGGTGTCCCTGCCGTAATTTAGGCAACAATTCTCCACATGTTTTTTTCAGACGAGGTTGTGCAAATACTTTCTTGAACTCAGAAATAAAGTTAGTATAGGAGAGTTGAGATACACGCGGCCACACGGCGGTAGCCCATTCTAAGGCATGTCCAGTGAGAAAAGACGTAATTAGCCCGATCTTGGCAATATCAGATTGGGGAGCTGAGTTAGCAACAAAGATATCACACTGCGTTAAGAAACTAGCACACCTTTCAGGGGTCCCGTCAAACTTTTCAGGTGTTCCAACTCGCCAGGCATGTGGAGCCGGTGTAAGTTGAATAGCAGCTTGCTGAGGAGGTGTGGCAGCAGCCGGCTTGCTCTGAAACTGGCTCGACTCTGTGAGTTTTTGTAATTTGGCACATAGGAGGCCAAGTTGCCCTCTTTGTTCAGTAACTTGTTGTGCTATCTCGGCGAGATTGTGTGACATCTCTTGTAGCATATGTTCATGCTGCCCCAGGAGTTGACCCTGTGAGGAGACGACTTTTTGTATAGGATCCTGATCCGCTGTCTGCATGGTCTAGGCGAATGTAGTCACAGACAAATGGGCAGACACACGCGGATAAAAAGAGTAGAAGGTTTACTTGATTCTGAGGCAGAGGCATACAGGCAACACAGCTTGATTCAAAGCAGGAAAACCAACTGAGGCAGATAAATCCAAAGGGCTAGGCAAACACAGGTCCAGGGCAAGATCAAGGTCGAGAGAATCAAACAAACTAACTATATCAGAGACTAAGACACAGACATGGAGTTAAGGATACTGAGTTCAGAAACACAGGAAAACTACAGAGAAGACAGAACGTTCGGAAAGCAAAAGGAGAATAGTGGCAATACTTTGCGTTAGAGTGTGGGTAAGCACACTTTAAGTAATGTCTTTGATTAAGCAGAGCAGCTGCGGCTGATCAGTACTCCGGTGAATGTGAACTTCGGACCCGTTTCTGATTGGCTGGAGATGAGCGCTCGTCTCGCGGTGTATTTTGGGTCTTGGAGTTTTTAGACTGGCTGTCTCGAGGCGTTTCTCTGACAGGAACAGTAGGAACCCCCAGTTACTTTACCCATATGCTAAATTATAACATTTTAACCCCAACACAACCCACCCCAAAAGCCATATGGAAATTATTCAGACTGGCTCACAGCCAGTGGACTACCAGAGACCGCCTGCAACATCACAGTATTATTTGAGCAGTGGATCATTCACGACTCAGCTGTGACAGTGACATGGTAGTGTTAGTATGCAGAGTTTTTAAACATCTAATCTGCTGGGCTAAGATTTGTCCACTAAATATATTAGCCCATAAATATCCATACAGCAGTGTCCTGTGGTCAGATGGTGAACACTGACAAAGGACAAAAGGAAGACTAACACAAATCTACAACAGTTAGCTACCTTCAGTAATTATACATGTACATGATGGACCAAAGAGCTCGTCGAGTCAATACACTGGATAGTGAGTGTACATAGTTTTTAAAGTTCCAGCAGCACAACACACTAAAACTCCACGTCAGTGTCACTGCTGTACAGTGCTGATAATCCAACATGTCACTGTCACAGCTGAGCTGTGAATGATCCACTGCTCAAATAATACGTACATTAAGCCAAGAAATGCAGGGCAGAAGCAAAGAGAGATTCCAGAAGCAAAAAACCTTACTGGAAAAAGCAAAAAAACAAAAACAATGAAACCAAAATTTGTAGAAAAAAAAAAATAAAAAATTAAAACTGAAACCAAAAATGGTCAAAATGAAAACATAACATTTAATGAAATAAACATTACATTTATATTTTATATATTTTTATTTTTTGCATTCACAAGATATACTTTATGGTCATGTTTCTGTGGATCTTGCTTGCAGATTTATTTTTGCTATTGTGAAACTTGTGACAGAAAAATCACCAAAATTATAGTTCAGAATGTTTTGGAGGCCCTTCCACACTGGTGCATGGGGTGGTTGGCCAGGGCCGGCCCTTCCATTAGACATTATAGGCAAATGCTAGGGGCACCGTCTGTCCAGGGGGGCACTCGCGTACATGCTTTTTTTTTTTTTTTTTTTAACAATCAAACAAAAAACAAGCAAAGTCCACATAATCATAACTTCATTCGTTAATAATATTAGTCAAATGAATAATTATTATAATAACAACACACGACACCTATCACCCGCACAAGCAAATCTTGATTATGGTTGTAGCATGGCAAACATTTTGTCCTTGTGTGTGGTCAATTAAAATACTGAAGAAGAAAAAACTGAAAAATATTAAATGAGCTGTAAATGCTTATGTTGAGGAAAAAATTGTGGCAAGTAAATTTTACTTTCTTAAAAAATAAATAATATTATCTAGGTCTAGGTTGCTTTACTCTTAAATGTTTTAAATTACTGAATCAAGTGAAAAGCCTTGATTTTATGTCTTACATACGTCAGAAAAATTTGACTGTTGAACTTTTGTGCTTGTTTTGAGCTCTAAATTACTTAAAATGTAAAATTTCTAGGAAAGGTAGATCAAGATAATTTTTCTTTAAGTAAGCAAAATAATCTTACTCATACAGGACATTGTAAGACAAAATTCTTGTCAGAGTAAAAAAGTGTTGCAAGATCATTTCACTTGGCTAGATTTTGATAGGCATGTAATGATCTCAGTGGTGACATTTATTTTCTAGTCTTTTGGTAGTGCCTACTAAGAGTAGTTTTTAACTGCTTATACCAGTGTTTCTTAATCCTGGTCTACAAGGCCCACTGCCCTGCATTTTAGTGCTTTTCATACTTTGACAGCCCCACATTAACAATAAGCAGCTGATTAGCTGGATGAGGAGCAGACAAGACTAAAAAGTGCTGGGCAGTGGGCTCAACAACAAGGGTTGAGAAACACTGGCCTATTCCAGCAAAAGCCCATCACTTCACTGTGTTAGTTACAATACAACAGTGTTTTTAAAAGTCATCACTCATAACCCAATGCACTACACTGAACATTTTTGTGTTTTCCTTACCCTAATGCACTTGACCCAGAGCTTGAGAAGTTTGCTAATTAGTTAATAAATTGATTAAAGTGAAGAAGGAAAGCAGTGTCTGGTCCACATAACTGGGATTGTGAAATCCTCCAATACAACATTCTTTAATCAAACATAAATAAAACAAACAGGCTATTACAAATACAAGAGACTGTGGCAAATGTTTTTGTAATATTTATGTAACTTTAATAAAGTGAAAGACAATAAAATATTTCTTTAAACACAAACAAAACCTTAGAATCTTCACCAAAAGTACTGTTAAATACCCCCCATACCAATAATCATTAATTCCAATATCAGTCCTGATGCAAGAAACATCTCAGCCATGTACCTGGAGACTTAATCATATTTCTGAAGGATGTTGATAATGACCTAAATAAAGAAATAATGAAACTATTACACAAAAATAACATATCACATACAGTTGCATTCAAATGTTTGGGCACCCTTGACTAATTTGTTTTACTGATGTTCTACATAGCTTACAGAGAACTAACATCTGCACATTTTAATGCTGTTACTGTCTACTTACTGAATTAAAAACTACGGCATGTGCAAAACTTGAAGCACTTTTTAAATGTTCCATGTTATATGCCATCATATGAAAAAAATGAGGATAAATTAAAAATATTTTAACTTCATGTGATCAATATTAAGAGATGGGGGTACAAGAATTAATACATTAAAATCAAGGAAAAGTGTTTAAATTATTAGCAAAATATAATGTAAAAAAATGCAGTGGCTTGTAAGAAAATGGTAGGACACCGTCAAATCTAATATTACATAAAAAGACTAAAATTACAAATGAGGTGCAATACATAATTCAACATGACAATGATTCAAAACATTCAAGTAAACTCAGAAGAGATATCTTAAAAGAAATAAATTGAGATTTCTGAAATGGCCAAGAAAACCTAACTGGATCTGAATTATATTGGGATACTGCTGGGTTATCTGAAATAGACTGTGCAGTAAGAAATCCCTCAAACATCACACAGCTGAAATAATTCCACATTGAGTGGGAAAACCTCTCCCAGACAATGTTAAAGACTGATGGAATGCTTAAGCGCCATCTAATTGAGAGCATTTCAATGGGGAAATACCACATTTTAGGGTACACATTGTCCTAACATTTCCTCAGTAAAAATTGGCATTATATGATTTATGCATAAAAACATATAACATGTATAATAAAACATGTATAATTTTGGTATTTCCTTACTTCAGGCATCATGACATCAAACACTAAATGTAGGTCCTTAATCTCACTTCCCAAGTTCAGAGCAGCTTTGATCATTGCAGTCAGTTTGATGGTCTATTGGTGGGCACAGAAAAGAAAAGTATTATAGAAAAAACTTTTTGCATATTTACTTTCATATGTGATTGCTTGACACAGATAAGGAACTAAATGTACTCTCTAAAAAGTGTACCTTAGTGTGTTTTCAAATTAGCTTTTTCATATAACACAGCATGATGGTTTCATGTTCTGCAAATACGATGTCCTGACATTCTTTGTTCAATACATTGTTTTGGTACATAAACAACAGACATGTATGGGTATTGCTCTAGTTGATATGCTGTGTTTGTAGGTATATACACTGCTCAAAAAATAAAGGGAACTCTAAAATAACACATCCTAGATCTCATTGAATAAAATATTCCAGTTGAAAATCTTTATTTATTACATAGTGGAATGCGTTGAGAACAAAATAACAT
>BRDA01027939.1:0-14713 GCA_036984385.1 Crenuchus spilurus | reverse complement strand
TTTCAAAATTCAGGTTTGGTCCCCTGCAGTTTTTACTGTCCAAAAGCAATGTTAGGCTATATTAAATGGAAATTGATTAAGCACTAAAACCAAGCAGAAAACCATTGAAGCTGAAGTCTGTTTCCCTTTAGACCACATACAAGCTTCTCAGTTGGCTCTGCCATTTCTTGCTAACGTGTGATTGGCTGTCCCTGCTGTCACTCCATTTGGTTCTAAACCGGGGTTTTAGTTGGCTAGGAGTCTGTGTCTGTTCACCTGCCACTTTAAGACATGTTGGGTGTCTGTGTTTGGAAGCTTTGGATGAGTTGATTGTAGATTTTCACTCAAAAATAAGGTATAACTTCATGTAAATTAGATATATTGACCATACATTCCAAAAATAAGTGTAAAATTGGTGGTAGTGAGTTGGAGTGAAGTTGACTAACAACGTGACACAGAATTGGATGATAATTTTGCACAGGACATGCATTTGTACATACAATGTATGAACAAAAGCACTGATGCACCTGCTTATTCATTGTTTCTTCTGGAATATAAAAAATGTATCCTGCTTTTGTTGGAGTAACTGTCTCTAATGTCAAAGATAGGCTTTCTACAGCATTGCTGTAAGGATGTGATTGTATTTAGTGACAAGAGTGTTAGTGAAGTCAGGATGTTGGATTATCACCAGTCAACTCATACAAAAAGTATTGGATTGCTGTAGAAAATACATTTCCACTGCTAAACAGGTTTATACCCCTCTAACCCAACCCACACCTGGCATTAGACATGGTGCCAAACTGCATCCTGCAGTCCTATTCTATTATATATATATATATATATATATATATATATATATATATATATATATTCATCATCATGGGGATGATGATCCTACATCTGCCAGATCACATTGGATGTAATATTCTAGGCCAGCATATGAACTGTAACACATAGCTATACAAATATAAATAAAGCTAAGTACTAAGATGTAAAGGTTTTGTTCAGTCTGTGCTGGACCTCTGTGTTTATACTGACATTGGAGTAAGTAAGCATACCATGGCTGAGAATACATGGATGTCAAAGCCTTACAGATCCAATGCAGAGCTTCAACCTCAGTCTGCCTTATAGGAAGTGATGTCTCAACCCACACAGCAAACGGGCTGTGAGGGCTTCGCTGTGCTTTCTCTCCATTTCCACTCTGTAACCATGGTGACTGCATGCGCCATCATTGTGCTGATCCATTTTTGTGCAAGCTTTTCATTTCCAAAGCATATCCTGCACAAAAAAGGGGGCTGAGGAAGAGAAGGTGATTGTGTTCTGCACCATGAAGGCCACATTACATCTACTCACCCCATCAAAATGCACCTTCAGTCAAAATCTTACAATGTGCCATTCCTCCACAGTATAGATGTGCTTAATTAGACTCGCTGTGCTGGCACACATTAAAAGAAAGGATTATGTGTTCTTGTTAATAGGATGTCGTTTGCAACCTCAAATCAGAAAAAAGTTGTGACAGTATGGAAAACTAAGAAAAAAATAGAAATTAAAATTAAGAAACAGTATTTGTATATTTGACTTTTATTTAAGAGCAGACAGTATGGACCCAAGATATTTAATGTTTGTCAAGTCAACTTAATTTAAGTTGTTAATATAAAGTGGAACCTCAATTATTGTTTGCCTAGTTATCATACAAATTTTGGGGGAAGTTTTGTGCCAGTTATCGTTCATTCACCTGGTTTTTGGTGTGTCTACGTGACTTGCTGCTATTTTCGGGAAAATAAAGCATCCACCAGTTGTTTGTTGTTAATTCTGGCTTTGTTCAGACAGAAGCTAAAGAACTAAAAACAAACTAAAGCACATCACACTGAAGCGAAGTGGCTGAGAACCATGAGAGAGTATACAAAACAAAGCCTTTAAACTACACCAGCACTGCTCTACAACAGAGCGTAACCCGCAAGACTGATGTTAAATGTTAACTTATCCATTTCATTAGTCTTTTGTATGTATTGGATTAATTGGATTTACATTATTTCTTATGGTAAATATTACTTCAGTTATCATTCGTTTTGGTTATCATCAGGTACTTTAGAACAGATTCATGATGTAAACCGAGATTCCACTGTATAAACATCCCTGCATATCAGGCCTGCAACACATTCCAAAAAGTTGGGATGGTTTAGCATTTACCACATTTTCTTTTCACAACATTTAAAAGACAACAATGATACCAAACAATGTGTTTCAAGTGTTCATTTGTTCCATTTGTCTTTCAAACACATCTTACATTGTACAAGTTTTTTAGGTTTTCATCTCATTTTATAATTCTCCACACTGTAGGCTTCACTTTGATTAACATTTTAAGGATGTTTTCACATATATGTTTTTTAATTAACCAGACTTAGACTCGGTTTAAGTGAACCTGAGAAGGAACCAGCTGCAAATAACCTTTATTGCTGATCTCAGACCACCAGATTCTGACATTCTGCACAAAACAAAATAAAACTAATATTCTATTCTACATTATTCTAATGCTGCCAAATAAGAGATAGATAGATAGATAGATAGATAGATAGATGCAGAGAGAGAGAGAGAGAGAGTGAGAGAGAGAGAAAGAGAGAACAGTATTCTAACATTACCTTGTTCTTTATTGCTTGTTAGATCAATACCCCCCTCCCCCCAGGTGTTTTTGTAGGATTAGCACATGCACTTGTCCCCAAAATTCCTTAAGTTCAGCAGACTCTCAGCTTGCTTTGATTTTGTCATGGGTATTCTTTTATGTTTGTCTTATCTTCTTTACTTTCTGTTTTATAATCTTTTTAATTTTTTGAAGCAACGTAAGAATCTTATTTTGTGCATTGCACAGAAACGCAATTTAATGTGATTCTCTTTCCAGATATCTGAGAGAGATTTGGTCTCTTCCTGAGACCAAACAGTTCCATGTGCAGACATTTTTCTGAATTGTAGCTGGTTATGACAAGCCTTAAGGTTCTATAAATGATATACAATGTGTAGCAGAACTGATTTTCAATGCACAAAACAAATGGACAAACCACAACCTTATTGGGAACAGATTAGAAGGGGTCTATGTCCACTTTGGACAAAAGTGTGAACACATCCTAAAAAAGGTCTAAAAACTATGATCTAGGAGACTATTTTAATGTACAGTTGCCTTAGAACATCTTCTTCAATTCACAAAGAGTGTGATAATCATCTGATAAGTTTAATCAGGTGTGTTAAAAAGAGAGAAAACTGCTCTGCAGGTCATGAGTGTGTTACCCCTGAATAGATGGTCTCAGTGGACAAGGCCAGACAGTACAGGGCACCAGTGTAAATGACTGTCATGGTGATTATAGAAGTGAATGCAGCCAGGCATACTTCATGCATTTTTCCTTCAAGGAAATGGACTGCCTGCATTCGTGGCTTACTCTCCTCTGAGGCTGTTAAAGGATGACTCAGTCCCACACATTACCAGCTGTGCTGCATCCCTAATGTCGGTCTGTCACCTCCGCACTAAAAGTAAGACATATTAAGGTATGCAGTAAGCCAAACTTCAGTCTGTTTACTTCAAGCTTGACTGGTCTAATCTAGTCACTGCAGTTGTGCCTAATGTTTCATTAGTTGCATTATTTTCATGCTGGCTTAGTTTGTGATATGAGTAAGCCTGAGAAACTGCCCTTGAAGAAACACTGTCACAGCAAATTTCTCCCCGTCAGAGTAAACACAAGAACAACAAACATCTGGGGCTATTTCGCAAAGCAGGATTTCTCAGTAAGCTGGATTACTTAAGACAAGAGTTGAGGAACATTCCTTAGCTGTTCTTTTATTGGACAGGATCAGGTTAATGGAGAAATCCTGTTTTAGGAAATACACTCCCAGTTCTTCTTCATCTTCTTCTTCTTCTCCTCCATCTTCTACTTCTTCTCTTTCTCCTCATTTTTCTCTTCTCCTCATTCTTCTCCATCTCCTTCTACTCCTTATTTTTATCCTCCTTCTCATTCTTCTTTTTCTTTTCCTCCTTCTCATTCTTCTCCTTCTTCTTCTACTCATTCTTCTTCTTTTTCATTTTCTCCTCCTCCTCCTCCTTCTTCTTCTCCTAATTTTTCTCCTTCTCCTCATTCTTCTCCATCTCCTTCTACTCCTTCTTATTTTTTATCCTCCTTCTCATTCTTCTTCTTTTTCTTTTCCTCCTTCTCATTCTCCTCCTCCTCCTTCTTCTTCTTCTTTCTTTTCTTCTTCTCCTAATTTTTCTCCTTCTCCTCATTCTTCTCCATCTCCTTCTACTCCTTCTTATTTTTTATCCTCCTTCTCATTCTTCTTCTTTTTCTTTTCCTCCTTCTCATTCTCCTCATTCTTCTTCTTGTTCTTCTTCTCCTTCTCCTTATCCATCTCCTTCTTCTCCTTCTTCTTCTTTTTCATTTTCTCCTCCTCCTCTCATTCTCCTCATTCTTCTTCTTCTTCCTGCTACTTTTTCTTCTTGTTTTTCTTCTCCTCCTCATTTTTCTCATTCTCCTCATTCTTCTCCATCTTCTTCTACTCCTTCTTATTTTTCATTTACTCCTCCTCTCATTCTCCTCATTCTTCTTTTTCTGTTCCTCCTTCTCATTCTCCTCATTCCTCTTCTTCTTCAGGTCCTCCTTCTCATTCTCCTCATTCTTCTTCTTCCTGCTTCTTTTTCTTCTTCCTCTTTTTCTCCTTCTCATTCTCCTCATTATTCTTCTTCTTTTTCTTCTTCCTGCGTCTTCTTTTTCTTCTCCTTCTCCTCATTCTTCTCCATCTCCTTCTACTCCTTCTTCTTATTTTTCATTTTCTCCTCCTCTCATTCTCCTCATTCTTCTGCTTTTTCTGTTTCTCCTTCTCATTCTCCTCATTCCTCTTCTTCTTCTTCTTTTTCGTCTTCTTCTCCTCCTTCTTCTCATTCTTCTTCTTCTTCTGTTCCCCCTTCTCATTCTCCTCATTTTTCTTCTTTTTCTGTTCCTCCTTCTCATTCTCATCATTCCTCTTCTTTTTCTCCTCCTTCTTCTCATTCTCCTTCTTTTTCTTCTACCTCTTCTTATTTCAATTCACTTTAAAATTGTGTCAAGACTGTACAAGAACAATGTTAGACCATGCTTGTTTATCAGTCTAATTACTAGTCACTATTAGTCATGCTTTCATGCATTTTAAGTACAATTAATATGAAAATGAATATTCTTCTAACATGTTTATTCAAGCCTGCAACATACTGTAAAAATGCCATGCTGTAATAATGACTCAGGTGGTCTATTTAAAAAGAAAGCTGCTTCAAGTGAATGGGCATGAATTGTTTGCATTTATTTTAGGAGTGGCATCTTTTGTGCCTTATAAGCTAAAAATCATTTGCTTTGCATTTGACAAAATTGTAGTTTTTTGTTGCTTTTTAGTATCATGTTTTACTGCACTGGAATGACAAAGTGCATGTCTGTGAAAAATGTCCAAACATTAATATCTGTTTGATCCATTCTATTTAAGATTTAAGTTTAACTGTCTGACATTCAAACATTCACTGTACATCTAATGTTACTACACTTCATCCCTCAAAAATCTTTTTAAGGATCCTCCACAGGTTCTCTATAAATTGAGGTCAGTAGATGATGGTGGTCACACCAGGATGTCATTTTATGCCCACAACACTGAAGGAGACGATGATTTTTTTGTAGCATGGGAGGATGCATTATTCTGAATGAAACTCACTTTATTTCAAAGGACACATTTTTATGCCTTGGAAGAAAATGGTCTACATATATTGTAGAGGTAATTTTAACGCCCTCAGGAACCCTGAAGAGAAAAGAGCCATCACTTGTCATACTGACAAGCAGGTGGCCAAACACCAACCATCCAGAGCTTAATCAATTTGGACCATCCAGTGTAGCATTGCAAACATCGGTGAATAAATCTGAAACTTAGCCTTCATGTATTTTTAAGCCTTCAGCAAATATTTTGTGACCCCTCCCACCACAGCCTCATCACAGCCTGTCTCGTCTCTGGACATGCTCTTTGTTTGTTTATGTTTTCTGTGTGCCATCCTGTCGCCATGTGCTTGTTTACATTCATGTCATGTCTCCACCCCCAGTTACATCATGTCATCGCACAGCCCTGCTGTCTCATTATCTGTGTTGATTGTTTACTATAATGTCTCACAGTTATTGTCAGTCATTATGTCAACCTGTATTGTCCACGAGTATGTATTGTCTTCACAGAGTTTGTAATGTCTTCAAGTTGTTTGTCATCACATCATTATTTTGGGTTATAGTCTTCAGTTCATAGCCATTGTCCAGTGTTTGTTTTGTTTCTTAGCCGGAGTATTTTGAGCTCAGTAATAAAGTCATGTTCTGCAAAAAGCCAATGCTGCATCCGTCTCCTCCTGCCGCAGCCATTCTGACATGTTTCTTCTTATGAGCTTTGCTTAGGGGTGCAGTTATGCCCAATTGCTAGCCATGGAGGATCCTACATTGAGAGATTCTTCACCTGCAGTTATCTGCTTTCTGCTCAACAGTGGTGTTTTTATAGCTGCCCTTTTAATAGCATTAATTTGACCGTCAGACTTCAAATATTCATCATTAAACCTTTATCTGATTGCATTTGTCTGTGCTCTGAATGTCTTACTTATCTTTTCACAGTTTAATGATCTCTCCTCAGCTTTTGTGAAATTTCAGTTGTTTTTATGCCTTTTGCAAGGAATTGCACTATTTCTCATTTTTCATCTTCAGAAAGATCTTTCTTCCTCCCCACATTGCAAATGCACTATAACTTGCCTAGGAATGTGAAACATTCTCTTTAAGTAGGTTTCCCTTTAATCATCTGACAAACTGATTAACAAACCTGCTGTTATCTAAAATGACACGAGGAATAAAACAAACCCTTTATTTCAAAAGCTAAAATATAAATGAATGTTTTACTGAAAATCTACCGATATGTCACTTGCATAACAATTTTGAACACAGTGTAGTAACAGAATATGTAAAGTCAAAATGATTGTTTCAATACATTTCAGTATTACTTCTATGGAGTGATTTTTGTGTCAAAAAAAAAACATGGCGGAACGCAGGGTTTGTAATTCACAGCAGCTGAACTGAATTTTGCCATTAAAGTGTATAAAAAGGTTATAATTAATTGCTAAATGGTATGTACATATTGCAGACACTTATGTTTCTTGAACACATCAGTGTTTTCTCTCCATCAAGTTCCCTAAAACTTTAAAAAGCTCACGTTGGTGAAGTGTGCTCAGTATTAACCGTGACGGTTAAGACCTTGCGTTCCGCCATGTTTGAAAACGCTGTGAAGCAGATGTGGTGGGCGTGGCTCTGTCTCAGAGGTGGACTCAAAGCTGCTGTCAGTGACCAATGGAAATTCAAGGCTAGCCCCACCTTCTAAGTCCCACCCACAAGTGTTTCAAAAGTCAGAAGCAAAAAAGTGCGGAGCAGAAGCAAAGACAGATTCCAAAAGCAAAAAACCAAAAATAATTAAACCAAAATTTTTTGAAAAATTCAAAAAAACAAAAATAATGAAACCAAAAATTACTTTATGGTCTTGTTTCTGTGGATTTTGCTTGCAGATTTATTTTTGCTATTGTGAAACTTCTGACACAAAAATCACTCCATATACTTCTATTTGTTCTTTTCTTCAGTAAAAATCCTCTACACACATCAGCTAAAGGCCTGACCTCTATTGCTCCATAAATTTCTAGAAGGCAGGTTGCTAAGATTTATTTCACTGGCTGATTGCCTGTGGGCAAAATGCAACCCAGTCGCCACCACGGCAAACTTTAAACAGAGAAACGCTGCAAATATCCTGCTTAGCACTATTTTAGTGTAGGTTTACAATAATCTCAGACTTAAAAAGCTCCTGATAGTACCTTCCATGATGGCAATGTCCAGCAGCAGAAGATTTACATATGTCATAGCAAATGTGATAATGTGCTAAATCTGCACCATGAATTATTCATATGAAGTTTAATCTATTGCATATCATCCGTGTACACAGTTCACTTAATCAACAATGAAATCACTAGCTTCAAGACACTTCAACAATCAGTTCCCACTAGTGGTCATGAAAAAAGAAAAACATTGGAGGGGGGATAGTGCGTGGGATTGTGGGTATTTATACAGTCTAATCAAATACAAAGTATAAGCTCTGTTTATATTTACTAGTGCATCTAAAAAAAATATATATATATATATATATAATGAAAAAGTTAATTTGTGTTCATAATTAAAAATGTTTTTAATTAAAAATGGCAAAATATAAATTACTTCTTAAACAGTATAAACATAAAAACAAAAGCACTTGAAATGTGTCAATTTACATATATAAAAATATGATAGTTGACATTTTAAAATTTAAATTATTAACAAAAATTAAGTTTTTCATTATATTCTAATTTTTGGAGATATATTATTTTCCAGCTTAGATTTCAAATCAGTTTGGTTTTGTAAGGTCTGGTGTTGTTTGTATCAGTACTATTTAAGGTTTAGACTAGAATTAGAATGTTTTGCTAAATATTTTTGACTTAGGCTGAATTTTGATTGTGAGTTAATCATGTGTCTGTCAAGTAAAATACTGTGTGTGTTTGAAAGTTTGTGAACCTAACTTCATGACTCAAGTTGCGCACCAGAAAGCCTTTGTTCTTGGGTCCCCTGTGTGTGGACTTTGCCCCCTGGTTCAGGTAGGAATGGCAGAGACTTTTTTGAAGCCCCCATGGGCACTTGGTGCCCCACGCGCAGTGCATGATCCTTGTAAGCGGAGCACCGGCCCTGACAGGACTGATCAACAATTACTGGAAATGTTTTGTTACTGTAGCAGTTATTGCTGCACATGGTGGTCACACCAGATACTTAAAGCAAAAGGTTCACATACTTTTGCCACTCAGACATTTAATTTTAAAACATTTTCCTCTATAAATAAATGACCAAGTCAAATATTTGTGTCTCTTTTGTTTGATTCAGTTCTCTTTATCTGTATATGTTATTTACATTGTGAAGTTTTAGGTCCATTTTTTGCAGAAATATACAAAATTCTAAACCTGTAAAGTCAGAGACAGTAAGCTCATCCTCTGCTCTATAATTTATGTTGATCCTCTAGTCCTTCACTAGTGATCACAGGACACTGTTGACCGGATAGTTTTGGTTGATGCACAATTTTCACTAACACACCACCACAACATTGGGGTCACTACAGCACTGAGAATGACACACCAGCTAAATAATACCTGCTCTGATGCAAAAGGGCGTAGGTTTGTTATTTTTTGTCCAGGGGGGATATCATTCCCTCGCAATTTGAGCACTGCTTCCTACACTGAAGTTATTAGGAGCTTCTTTTAAGCTCCTCAGAAAAGATCTTCCATGGAGCAATCAAATCCTTCCCTGTAGGGATACACATAAATGTTTAGCTGTCCCAATTAATTTCACACTTTGGAAAGCTTTTTTTTTTTTTTTTTGCTAGGATAATGACACAGTCAGTGCACTAGGCTTCTTCCTTGATTAGCTGATGGAGCAAGTAAAAAAAAGTGTTCTTACTCCTAATTGCACTTGTTAGATCGGCATGGGGGCAGAGACCTGCAATTATACAAGAGATGAGGATGTGAAGCAGCAATGATAAAACCTGGAGCTGCACAGATGCTCTTCAAACAGTAGAACCCTGAGCGCGGTTGAAGGACAGACAGGAAAACTCTGTAGGAACTTTTGGATCACCTTTTGAAACTTTTGAATGACATTCATAGTGCACCTATTGATAAGAATAATAATAAAAAAGACTCATAAGTATCAACTATTTTATCCTCACTTTATGCATAATGAGCTGTGGACATGTCTATGGGAAGGTCAGGTCAGATCTTCCCTCCATAAGACCTGAATCACGTTATTAACTTTTCTTTTCTGGGTCATGTATTCTTATACTTATAATGAATATATTTAGAAAGCTCTTTGAGTTCTGTGTTATCTCTTTTCACAAATGGAACTTAATATTCAAAAGTGGAGGAAGACTTTGTCAGATAAAAACGTCAATGTGCAGATTACCGCTGTAAGGAAGCAAGACACCTATTGACCCAGACAAATCCTTGCTGATAGCTATTACTCCCTTGAGTCTCCTCCTGTGCTCTACTCCATAAGTGATTGCTTTTAGCACAAAGGTAAAGATGATTCTAGTATTATAGTAAGCCAGCAGGAACATGAGAAGTGGATTTGAGTCTCAGGTCTTTGGGATTTAGGCACCATCTGCTTCAATGTGCCTGGAGACCTGGCTAATGGGCCTTAAAACAGTGTCCCTATGACTCACAGTGGCTATTTTTCAGTGAGCCATGAACATATCATATTTACAGAATATACTACATTGTGCCAACGTTTGTGGACACCTCTTCTAATGAATGCATTCAGCTACTTTAAGTTGCTTCTATTGCTGACACTGATATACAAATGCACACACAGCTTATCTAGTCCCTGTAGAGAAGTACTGCCAATAGAATATGACTCTCTGAAGCAGATAAACATGAAACTATTGACTTCATACCTAATGCCAGATATGGGCTAGAGGTGCATACTGCAGTGAGCTGTGGTGCAGTGGAACTGTGTTCTTTGGAATGATGGAGCTCCATCCAGTACTTTTGGGATGCGTTACCTTACTAATGCTCTTGTTCATTGAATGCAATCAAATCCTTACAGCAATGCTTCAAAATCTAGGAGAAAGACTTCCCTGTACAGTAAAGACAGTCAATCCTAACTTTTTAATACCTGTGATTCAGAAGAAACAGTGAATGAGCAGGCGTCCCAATCATTTATTCCATATAATGTGTGATTGGATATGCTAATTTAGTGATTAGCAAGTGGTGTTCAAAGTTTCTTAAGACATCTCTTATCAAAGTTTCTCAGCACATCTACAAGTCTTGATTATCACCTAACATAAATAATAGCACCAATTGGTATAGTTGTGACATTCAGCTATGGCCTGCTTATGTTGGCATGTGGTCTAAACTGGTTTCAAATTGTCTTTATTGGTCATTAGTTAGGTTTGCTTGTCTACGATTATCAAGGTGTTAATCACCTGGACATCCATGTGGACTAGGCTGGTAGACTAGGCTGATTTAATTGGTGTAACAGCTTCATAAAGCTATACACATAAGCTGGTCAAGCCATGTTCTCCTCATTACACAGCATCAGTGAGAAATGGGTTCTGACAAATAATGTAAAGCTACAATATCTGCCAGGGAAAATCGTCATTATATTGCAGAACCAGTACTGAGTGCTGGTAATTGAATAGATTTCAGTTGTGGACTCAGTACACTCTAGATTCAATATTTCCTTGCTTTGCTTTGCTTAATTAATTCCAGTGGTTAATTACCACACTGTGCAAGATACAGGGCAATAATAAAGCATTCTGGGATCTTAGACCCCTTCTAGACCCCTATCTGCTCATTCACACATTCATTACAAAAGAGAAATGTTGATTTCCATGGAACATTAGTTTGAGTCATAAGTTTGAGACCCCCCGTCTCATCCATGCCAGCATTTTTTAATGTCTTCACCTGACAATAAATAATTATTGAGCAGCAGCATACACTTGTTACTTGATGTTAGGTTTAGTAATTATAAGCAAAAGCTGCTAGATAATAGTAGTTTGGTAATATTGGTGATTATACTGTAATCATGAAAGTCATGTTAAATGCAGTGCTAAATCCACCCCCATAGTTACTACAATTCAAAACTACTGAGCTAAGCATATTCTCATGTAATGGTTCCTGATACAATTTCTGTACAGTTTTAGAAGAAAGGTTGTTGCACCTGACCTCTAGAAATGCCCCCATTGTCATTAATAGATCACTGCTGACTGGACACATCTCTAAAATGACCTCTCCTTATCTGTGTGATGACAGTGCTGGCTGCTCTGGAAAGGTCTCTCTGTTGGCCTGTCTCTGTTGGGTTAGTATTCAGGTAGTCTATGACAAGCTTGGCAGATAACGGTGTTTACCTTGCTGTTTCATCTAAGCAGCAGGAAGCCATTATTTACCTCGAGTGACTGTTTCTCAGAGGGAACGAGACAGCAGATGGGATCCATGACCACTCAAATACACTTTAAAAGGTGGCCTTCTGTGAGTGTCTATGAATGCATATGTACGCATAAGACAATGCTAGACGTGTGTCTCTAATTTCAAACAGGGTCACTTTGTGTGCTCTGCAGACGGTGAAGGATATGCACCCAGAGGAACACATTTAATCTCATGTTCAGCCTGAGTGGGTCTGAAAAAAATGCTAAGGTGCTGCTTAAAATCAAAAATTGCACTGACTAATCCTGAGGAATATGAGCACCTTTTTATGCAGCCTGTGTAGGAGGGAATCTGGCAGATGAGCCATAAAGTCTTCCTGTGGGTAGAGAGCAGCGAACAATGAGCACAACCCTGCACAATATGGCTATCAAAGACAATTGAGAGCACTTTCAACTTTGAGATGCAGTGATACAATATGTAACATCATACAACACTACTATACACATTATTAAATGCTTCTTTGTAAAATACTGATCATACACACATTTGAATATTGATATTGGCTCGTTATACTATGATTATTATTATTTACCTTCATGCCGCATAAAAGTACACTAAAACCTACTGTGTCAGATCATTTATTATCTTAGCACTCCAAGTAGTCCTTATAAAACTTTGAGCACGACCAGATGAAAGAGCCTGACTGAAGTATGTGGAACAACCTTGTGTACTACGGTAGTGAGGCTGAAGGCTACCTTGGACATGCATGAATGACTTCAAGGGCGAGTGTCCAAGCATGAGTAGATGAATTAGGAATGAGAATGTGATATCAGCTCTAGTTCAGGACATCTACATTCCAAAGTGTGTGTGTGTGTGTGTGATATTTTATATTAATTACACATAAATTGACAAATTTCAAGTCTTTTTTACTTTTTATCCCAAATGTGTTAGAAACCAGTCAACCTATCCATCCGCTAGAACTCTCCCAATCACTTGTAACGTCCCTGACTCTAGGAGGGAGAACACTTCCCTATTCATGTGAAGTTAAACATACATTGTTGCACTCAGAGGAAAGTGCAGTATCTTCAGTTCTCGTGGATCAGCTGGCAGACGCCTGAGCCAGCAAACATTATTTAGGCTATGTTCACTTTACCAGGCTGAAGTGAGTCAAATCCAATCTTTTGCTTTAATGTGGCTCAGATCTGATGTTTTCAGGGCTGTGTGGACGTCAAATCCCAACTTTTCTAATCAGATTTGAGTCACTTTCATATGTGGTTCTAGATCAGATCCGTATCAGATCTGTGGACATGAGACTTGAATGTGACAGATCAAATTTCATGTCTTTTTGCTTGTACACGTGTGTAGTGGGTGAGGCAGCGTTGGCTTCTCTCGTTTACTCACATCGCTGTAAAAACAGTAAAAGCAGCCAGCTGGCATTTATTCACCTTCTTCACCTGATCATGTACAGTCCAGCACCTGTTTACTGTCCTCCTGAGCAAAACACCATCACACATCAGCTATTAACATGTCTGTTTTATCAGTTTTACTAACATCAGTCAGCTCACAAATACTGTATAGGGTTGCTGGATCCCCCAAACATCCTACTGATTTTGTAACAAAGTTACAATAAACAAACAGAAACTAGCCAAAAATTTAAAGTGACACATACATTTCAATGAGCTTTAAAACTTTCTCCATTTCTTCTTTTAATTAGTGCAAAACCTTGCAAACCGCCAACTTTTTTTTTTTTTTTTACTGGCAACTGTATTTTTGCAAACCTGGCAACCCTCCAAAAATGTGACAATTTTTTGTTGTTAATGATGAAGGTGACATGTATACATGTAGTAATGTGTGCATGTGGGTCGTGTCAGGCACATATTCATTTCCATTATAGACAGATACAGTTCACTTACATTTGTAAATGTGAACCGTCAAGATAGTTAAATCTGATCTGAGTAAAAAAATCAGATTTGAGCAATGTGGCTTGTAATGTGAATGTAGCCTTAGTAGTGTTGGGGAGAGATTGCCATCTACCAATGCAAAGAACCCAGCCAATTTTGCTTTCTCAGGTCCTGGCTGTCAATGAAACGAAAATAAGAAATCCATCCGTTCATTCATCCATCCATTATCCCACCTGCTTAATCCTTATCAGGGTCACGGTTAATCCCCTAAAAAATCCAGAATATTGAATTGTTACAATAATTCATTTCCAGTCTGAGTAAATTACTATTCAAACATTATCAACATTAAAACGAAAAGGCTTGAAACATCTGACTGTATATGTTATTAATTAAAAATATATGACAGACAATTTTTAAAATTAAATTATGAACACAAATTAACTTTATTACATGTAATATTTTGGAGATGCGTAAGAGTCACATAAACTTACTTAAATAAATTGAAATATGAATAGATATAAGAACTGAATATGTGAAGACTGGAATAAATCATGATGTTATTTGTTTAATCTATGCAGTATATTATTTTGAAATCGTCAGAAACATATAGCACTAAAGCACTAAACCTTTATCACTTTAGGACCTTTATCCTACACTAGTCTTTTCCTCTTGTCTCTGAAGCTACTTGACATTTGTGTGGGTTTATGCACTTAAAACAGTCCTAATTTATTTTCACATAACCACGTTGTGTAGCCAACTGTAAATGACCTGTGTTGAACTGCTTCAGTAAAGTGGGTGGGGCCAAACTCTGGTAAGATATATATATATATATATATATATA
>BRDA01027936.1:0-15826 GCA_036984385.1 Crenuchus spilurus | reverse complement strand
ACTGGTCTGTTGATGTGCAATAAATATCAAAAGCTACTCATTTCAACTGACTGTGAAAACTGCTTTTTCAAAAAATCCTTATTCTTTGACAAATATTTTTTTTAACTGTAATGCAAATAGTTACTTTCCCTGGTAAGGAGTTACTTTTATTATAGAGTAATTCAGTTACAGTACTTTTTTGAACAAGTAGTGAGTAACTATAACTAATTACTTTTTTAAAGTAACGTTCCCAACACTGGTTATAAGTGATGGAAAAGAGATGTGTTTTAAGTCTAAATTTAAAAGTGGAGACAGTTTGCTTGTTATTATTATTATATTGTATTGTATTGTATTATTATTATTATTATTATTATTATTAATGTCACAGTTACATATATATTCCTGCCACAGTCCAAAAACATGAAGGTCAGGTGAATAGGGAACTCTTAAATTGTCCATGTGTCTCTGTGTGTGTGTGTGTGTGCATCCAGTGATGGATTGGCGCCCTGTCCTGGGCTTGGCTAGGACAGTCTGTAATGCCCTGCCCTCTGCCCATTAAGGAGGTAGGGGACTAACTGTGACCCTGATCAGGATTAAGCAGATAAGATAATGGATGGAAGGATGGGTTCCACATATAACCACTGTCTTTAATAAAAGAACCATTGAAGAACTCCCTTACAAGTACTGAGAACATTTTCAAAGCCATGAAAATAAATATATCTTCCCTTCATCACTTAGGGAGATGTATTCCATCCATCCTAAAGCACATGTCCATTTTACATTTATGTAGCACAGCGTTCTCCCACTGTTCTTTCCAAAAATGTACATTGAGAGCCAGTTACGTGATATGAGTAAGACATCCCTCTCTCCAAGGCTAAATGCAGTGCCTTGTTTTTTGGCCTTGGTTGTTTTTTTCTAAAGATTTTGACCATATCAGGCCTGCTGTGGGCCATAATCCATGTAGTTTGCTGAGCAAAACACAGGGGGCAGTATTTCACAGGTTGACATTTACAACATAATGGCTGAGGAAGAGGCCAGGGCCAGATGGTCACATTACTATTCAAACCAAGATTTGTGGGAGTTCATTGGGATGTTCCCCAAAATTTCAGAGTCTGCATTTGTTCGCCTCCTACACAAATTATTTCATTGCCATATTATAAATCAGTATTTTATGACATACTTGCCATATTAACAAGCTTATAATGATGTTCAGGATCATAAGGGAGGGAAAAAATACAAAGCAAACCACTTATTAGATTAGTGGTAGGAACGCAAAGCCTCAATCCTAACAAAGTAATCACTTAGAGACTACAATTCTCAGGAGGCTAATTCTCATGAGCCTTCTGATAATAACCTAAGCGCTGATAAAACAAAGGGTGGTCTCACAACACATCCATTCCAGATTTGTGCCCAATTGTAACCCATTAATTCTCATTTATTAGATTCTATATAAAGCAACCTCATTCTTATTCTTGAAGAGTTTATCTTAACATATGCTGCCTAAACCTTCAGGAGTGTTTTCCATGCCAGCATGCTTGCTGCCAAAGAGACAATACTGGCTCATCCTATTCTCATCATTCCCTGTCCCAGACATGCTGAGGCAGGATAATGGGGACATTAGGATGAAGCTAGGATCTCGCTGGCACATCTAGAGGTTGAGGTGTTGCATTGTGGAGGCATGGAACACACGGTGGCTTCTTCACTGCTACTGCCTTGTTTAGATGACCTAAAATGCACTTTCGGTGATGCATACAGGTAGTGGATCTGGATCTACTGCAGCTAAGACTCTTTGTTTAGATGTTTAAGGGCTCTTGACATGGCTTCATGGTGGAATTAACTGTAGTAAGAAATTATTAACCATTTTGTTCATATTTTGACATTTCCACCATAATTATTAACCAATTGAAACAATAGAACATGGATGCCCAAGCCTGGTCTCAGAGGTCTCTGAAATCCTTCATTACAGGTGTGTTAGGGTGCTTTCACACCTGAAAATCCGAACCATAGTCCAAACCAAGGTTTGTGTGTTTGTTATTTTGTATACATTTGGTCCGGTTAGGTTTGTTTTCACACTGCATTTTTGTGAGCGCACCAAAGACTTTTACTATGACATGCCCACGTGCTGTCGTCATCACTTACATGGTGTGCATTTTCCTACACTCGACACTGATTGGTTTGTAGTATGACGTGCGTCTGATGCATTTAAATACTTTTATATAGTTCCAGACCAAAATTATATTAAACATGTCATCTCCTCCTCGCTCCATGTGCTACCACAGCTCAGTTTAGCTGCTGTTCAGCTTATTTTTCTTATTCTGTTATTGTTGAATGTTTTTAATGTCTGTGTCAACATCCTGTATTTGGTCTGAAAGTCCGAACCTTCTAGAACAGTGTTTTCACACTGCACTCATACCAGACCACCTCTTTTGGTTGGACCAAATTTTGTTCCTTTGGTCCGGACCGTGGTTCGTGGCCGCTTTCACACCTGCTATTTTGGTTCAGACCAAACTGAAAAGTCTGAAAGTCTGGACCAAACAATGTAGGTGTGAAAGCACTCTTAGTTTAAGGTTGGAGCAAAACTTTGCAGGGCAAAAGTATATTTTTGGTTCAAATCAGATGTGTTGAGATTACTGTCCACACAGTAACTACAGCCACAGCAGGTGATGTGGCTTCAGAGTTGCCTGGTCCACAGTTTACCCACAAAATTGGGCTGTTTTTAAAATGCAGTCCTGGGTAATAGTTCAGAGATGGTGGGGTGATTTTTGGACTACTTTAAAAATGTATCATGACCACAATCATGATACATTTCGCATCAATGTATCATGAACACAATCAAAAAATAATAGTGTTAGAAATTCCTTATATTTAGAAGATTCGGTGGAATGGGATCTGAAAATATGGATTAGAGCATAGTAAATGGAAGTATTATTAGTTTTAATGACTAAAAAGCTTAGTTATGAAGGTATTTTCTTCTGTCATTGTGGCTACGTTCATATTACAGCTACATTGCTCAAATCCGATTTTTGCTCAGATCAGATTTAACTATCTTGACATTTCGCATTCACAAATATAAGTGAGCTGTATTTGTCTGTAATGTGAATGAATCTGTCTGAAACAGCGCGCATGCACACATTGATAGTGTATACATGTCACCTTCGTGACCAACAACAAAAAGCACATCACATTTGTGTAGGGTTGCCAGGTTTGCAAAAATAAAATCGCAGGGAAAACTTCAGAGTTGGTGGTTTGCAGAGTTTTTTGCACAAAATAAATGAAGACATTGAATGAGAAAGTAAGATTTGCAGAAGACTTACATTTTAAAGCTCATTGAAATGTATGTGTCACTTTAGATTTTGGGCTTGTTTCCCTTTGTGTACTGAGACTTTCTGTTACAAAATCGGTAGGAAGTCTGGTGGATCCTGGCAACCCTGTATTTGTGAGAATACTGATTTTAGATTTCCGGTTGAGAGTTCCGGTTCTCGCTGTTGTGAAGTTGAGTTCTAAGTGTATAAAATGACTGTGTTGATTGTAAAACGTATTTGGGTATCAGAAAGGTGCTATATAGGTGTAATCAATGATCTATATTACTGGATAGGACGCTGCCTATTCGCTAGCATTGAGGCCGGTGCGACATCATGGAGCCGCCATGTTGTGTGGAAGTGAAGCTTGTGAACAATGGCACATGACCAGCATTGCTGCCTTCTCAAAGCTCTAACTTCGCTAATAATTGTCCGATTTTCAAAATTTAAAGTTCGTTACAAAGAGGATAAAAAGCTCTTTAACATTAATCAAAGTATTAAAATGGTTGATGACATGTTAGGCTACTATCGGCTTTCGCATCTGTCGTAAACGACATTTTCTCTACTCCTTACTGCTTGCATGACTTCTAATGGCTGGAAAATCGTTAATAATTATCCGATTTTCAAAATGTAAGTTATTTACAAAGAACACAAATAATTAAATTGTGTAATGCTGCTATGGCATGGCCATTGACATAAATATACCCATGTTTTCTTGCCTTGCTGATACTAGTTAGTGACCAATGGCTCTACACAAATTATCAATTTTTTCAACCTGTCGACTCTTAATCCAAAGTAAAGAACACGGAGACCTCATACATATTAAAGTCAATGTAGAAATATTCAATGCTATCATCCGAGTTCATTTAATGTTACAGTAAACACATTGTAAAGCTCTATTTATGCTGCAATACTAATTTTACTTTTTAGTCATTTAAAATGTGTTGTCTATAACTTATAAGACAATTTGTTGGGCCACTGGCACTGTCAAGTTGACAACACTGACACTGCATCATTGTCACTATAAAATGTCACTATAGTCTAGTGAGTTCTGATGCATATCTACATTTGATTACAGTAAGAGTTCATGTTTGTGATACTAACTTCATGAGTGTTGTTGGTTTGATGCAAGCCTGACTATTAGTGTAATGTCTAGTGAATTACGTCAAGTTTGTAGGTCAGAGATTGTGGCTGTAATTCACAGATTATTACGAATAAATCATTTTAAAATGAATACATACTTGTGGAATGTGATCCCCTGGTCTCTGCTGATAGAATTACGATAAAGTAAAACAGTTAAAGGCAAAACATTGCAGCCCTTTCGTTGTTTGTAAACGCTGGCTTCATTCCGATCTTGCCCTGCTTCCACACAACATGGAGGCTCCTTGCCGGCGCGTTCAAAAGTCCCGTGTGTCCTATCCAGTAATATAGATCATTGGGTGTAATGTTCATTCATTCACCCAGGAAGCAGTTGGGGGTTGGGTGCACAGGGCACTTCGGTCATTTCAAGGAACTGAACCGACAACCTTCCAATCATAAGGCTACTTCCTTAACCACAAGCACGCAGCTGTCCACATTGTTGTTTTTGAAGGAAAAACTCTGGCTTGCCATCTTGATATGTGGAATTAACAGGAGTGAATCTAATAGGAAATGCCATAGACCAGACTTAAAGGTATGGTTTACTCGTTCAGCACACTTTGATGACGTCCCTCTTTTAACACACCTATTAAAGGTACAGTATGTAATATTTCAGGTTATCTTTTAGCAGAATTTAAGATAATCACTAATATAAATGATTAAAAACACATCTAATTATTATAAACTAAGAAGTCGTTTGATTATTTTACCTTAGAATAAGCTGTTTATATCTACATTGGTTGCCTTGTTGCATCGCCATGTTTCTACAGTTGTTCGAAAAGGACAAACGAGGCTAGCAAAAACCGTTTGTGTTGTAATGATGAATTGGCCACTCAAATTCGATGGTGCTGTAGCTTTGTTTTACCCTTGGCTGACATAAAACAGGAGAAGAAGAAGAAATAAACATACCTCAGTAAGAAGAAATACACGGAGGAGAAGCAAGAATAAATGTTTTTTGGTTTATTTGTTAAGATGGCAGAACATTCTTCTGCTCATTAAGAAGAGAAAACACAACTTCAATCGACAAAGAAAAGAAAACATGATGAAACTTAGCTTCATATTCCTGTGTGCAGTGTTTTTCCCCCATTCCACCTTAAATGGTGCTGCAGGACATTGTAGCGCATCGGAGCTGAACAGTACTGCAGCATTTAAGGTGGAACGGGAGATTCGTAGCTGCGCGCTAGTTAGCGAGCTTAGCTAATATGAGCTCGTGGGAACTCTTTATCGGCTGAAGTGCCTTCTTCAGAGCATGGCAAGCTTACCTCGACTAGAGAAAAATGTGTATCCTGCCTGCATTATCTGTCTACAGTGAAGCAGTTTGATGCGTTTACTTTGTACAGAAAACAGGTAACGTTTACAATAGTATACTGAAGTGAAGAAAATATGTTTCGTCTGCATTGTAGCTATGATCATTTTACATATTACATTTCCTAAATTTCTAATTAAAATTAATCTTACCACTTGACATATAACTAGCTCTAAAGCTGCTATTAGACATCGCGTTCGGTAGTATCAAAGATATATGACATCTTACGGCCACCGTAGAGACTCCGTCGTGTTTGGAAGGGACGGGCTGTGAAAAGAGTCTTCAGTTGGTTGCAATATGGAAACTAAACCGCTGGATGTCTCTGGAAACTACATACTGTGCCTTTAACCTATAATGAACTTTTTAGAGAAGAGAACTTAAAAAACTTCACAGGATCAGCATTGCAGACCTTTGACCCAAGGTATTATATTTACACAAATTTTCAATTAACATAGGCGTAATTAATCAGCCAAGACATGTTTGAACTCCAAATATTGCTTTTTTATTTTAGACCTACTGCTGCAAGTTTAACATTGCTAGAAGTTGACAGTCGCCCATGCATTGCAGTCAAAATACGTCATCAAACGTCTCTCAACCAACTCGGACTTTATCCAGATCTTAATTAAGGACAATTAATTAAGATTAATTAACAGTCTATGTGGTTAGGAGTCAGGGACATTACAAGTGATGGGGAGAGTGAATGTGTGAGTCATTTGGCTAAAAAATTATAAAATAATAATAAAAAAGAAGGACATCTAGATACTTTAACCATCTTGGTGTTTGCGTTCTTGAATGCTGAACTATATCTTTGGCAATGGAAGTTATGAGCACAAACATGTAAAAACAGGAGGCCTACACAGGTGCTTTTAATGTTTTGGAATGATATGTAATCCATAGGTGTTTAAGATTAGTTGAGTTTTTGTATCATTCATGGCAGTGACACTGCCCATGTTTCACAGCTTACTGTCAACTGTGGGACAGCTTGGAGGAGGTATGGCCTTGAAACCTAGACTAAACCACTGTCAGACTAGACTCTGAATGCCAAGGCTACAGGGCTTTGTGGATTAAGGGTCCACCTACACAAAAGGGAGATCCCTGCCGTTAGAATGTGAATGGAAATATGACAGGAAGATAAGTCGGAAGCTCTGCTTGCCCTAAGGTGGGCGTTTGATCTGACAGGAGACTATAAGTATGACAGCTAATGAAGACAGATGGAATAAGAAGGAAGGAATTTCCAGCAGGTAAGGACAACCTTGTCATTTTCATCTGAGAGATGGTTAACTTGAGTTGTTGTTAACATGACTTATCTAGAGGCATCTGGATGATTGCAGTAGATCTTCAGATTATACTGTGTCAGAGGTGCTAAGTTGGAGCAGTGCCATTTTGACTGTCGAGTACATCAACGTATGGTTCTATTTTGGTAAATGAGGTGTGCAGGTTTGAAAAACCTCAAGATAAAGCGAAGCAATTTTTTATTAATTAAAGGCTTTTGCTAGGTTCATACATCAAAGCCATGAATACTTATTTTTAAGAGTGTATATGCAGATTACCCAGGTATATATAATCTGGATTAATCAAGATAAAGTCTAAAAGGTTTGTGTTCGTGACTTAATGTACGATATGATATGCAAAGTATTTACCTTTTTGAATTAAATTATGAGCAACATACTTTTTCATAATTTGTATATTGTTTTTTTTATCTTTTATTATGACAGATTAAGAGAGCAAAAAAAAATCCCAGGTGAGGATGCGCATAGTTGTCATAATGATGCTGTTGCCTATGCTGGTGAGGGCGGAGTCAGAATGTAAGGCTGGTTGTCATCTCACCGATATCTCCATCACAGTGGAGAGCGAGGAATGTGGCAGCTGCATCACCATCAACACTACATCCTGTGCCGGCCTCTGCCAAACCCAGGTAAAACACAGTAACAACCACGAGCACTTAGAGGCTGGATAATCTTGCCTTAAAAATGTACCGATAATGTCTAGGGCTGTATCATAGTAAAGATAGTATAACAAAAATAACAATATCAGCACTTATATTTGCACAAACAAAAATCTGATATTGAAATATATTATAATATAAAATATAAATAATATATATAATATAAAATAACACACACTCACATTGTTAGCCATCTAGCTAGCTCATTATAAAAACTATAGGAAAAAAAAATATTGGACTGTTATTGAGAGGAATCGATTATCAAATGTTTAAATATTGGTATCTGGCAACAAAATGTGGTATATTAACTATCACAATGTCATTATGTATCAAAATTCAATAGATTTTTAACATCTATTCAGTGTTGTTTTACAGTTTATATTTTATTCACATATGTAATGTCCATTTTATCAGCTCCACTTACCATAAAGGTGAAACAGAGGTGTAGGTGCAGCACCACTTCTATCCAGGTCATGGCAGACACTTCTACTCATACCAGCATCCACACTCACACACCACCACCACATCAGTATCACTGCAGTGCTGAGAAGGATCCACCTCCCAAATATCTGCTCTGTGGGGGTCCTGACCACTGATGAACAGGGTGATATGGGTCTAGTAATGTAGGCAGAGAAACAGGTGGACTAGTCTGTAATTGTAGAACTACAAAGTGCACCTGTATGCTCAGTGGAGCTGATAAAACAGACAATGAGCATAGATAAAAGGAAGTAGTTTTAATGTTATAGCTGATCAGTATACATACAGTATACACTACCAGCCAAAAGTTTTAAAAGACCCCAATTTTTCAGTCATTTATTGCAATTCAAGTCCAGTGAATAGCTTGAAATGGTACAAACAGAAGTGGTGAACTGCCAAAGGTTAAAAAAAGTAAGGTTACCCAAAACTGAAAAAATAATTTACATTACAGAATTATCTCTCTTTGGCTCTCGTTGAAGGTGGTAAGGTTGGCGCTATGTAAACGGCTGCCCTGCCAGCAGGGGCTGGGACCTAATTTCCTGCAAGAAATCAATAAAGTATATCTGTATCTGTGTACACAAAGGCTTTTGTCAGAGAACACGAAATGGAGGTTGATGAAACCTTGAAAGCTGGTGCTACTAATTTCTACAGAGTCACCATGGCTACCACATCATTCTGCAGTGCCATACTATACCCTCAGGTATGCACCTAGTTGGTCAGAGGTTCATCCTACAGCAAGATAATGACCCAAAACAAGTCCAAGCTCTGGCAGAACTACCTCAGGAAACAACAAGATGGTCAGCTTGAAAACATGGAGTGGAGCAGAGTCTCCAGACTTCAACCCCATCCAGCTGGTTTGGGATGAAGTGAAAAGCAAAGCAAACCTACAAGTGCCAACATTTATGTGATGTTCTGCAGCAGATTAGTGAAGAACTGTCTGAAGAATATTTGATGTCTATTGTAGAAAGAATGTCACGAGTGTGTTCAGCTGTTATATCTGACAAAAGCTGCTACTTTGTGTCCAAAGTTTAGATACATTTTGGTCTATAAACTGATGCCATGAGTCCTTATTTAACTCCTATGCTTTCATTTCAGAGTGCAATGAGACATTAAACTCAATCATTTGCAAGAAGTACCTGGAAAAATTGAGGTGTTCTAAAACTTTTTGTCAGTATTGTATGTGCTTGGGCAACCCTGCTTAAATACTTTTGATCTTCTACAGAGAACAAACTTACACACACATACATTTGATGTAAATGGGCATCTGTTAAAGAATTCCCCACTCATTTCCTAAAATAACCATCCTATAAATACCCTGACTGGAGGGCAGACAAGTCAAATCACAAGCAATTGTGTAAAAATGCAGTCTACAAAGCCGCTGGAACGATAAGCAATCTGTGACCTGTAACATCACCAAAAACTCTTCTGATGTACAGTCCAAACATAATTCTGTTATTAAAGGAATGCTTCAGTATTTTGAAACCTGCTCTCCATCAGCCGTTTCTGTCTGCGGCTGTGTTTTTTATCTATACGACAAAAGTTCTGAAGCAAAACAGTTTATTTTCAAAGCAAAAAGTAAATGTGTGTAAATTACTTCTTGCAGTAATCAGTAGTACACAGCAGGCACTAGAGAAGGCTCTGAAGTGTTCTTTTAAACAAAGTTTAATCCATTTTCAGGATAGAGTTTACCGCAGCCCCATGGCATCCTACGTGCAGAACACCTGCAACTTCAGGGAGTGGACATATGAGACCATTCAACTGATGGGCTGCCCAGCAGGGACAGACTCGTCCTTCACTTACCCTGTGGCCTTGAGCTGTGAATGCAGTCAGTGCAACACAGACAGCACAGACTGTGGAGCACTCAGCATGCAACACAGCAGCTGCCATACATTCTCCCACTACTGAACCACCACCACCACACCTCAGCGCAGATAGACATTGCATAGATTTGGACAACTTTTGCCATTTTGTTTCTAAATTGTAATGCTAAGGCTGTCATTATTGTTTATTATTAATAATTAATTAATATACAAGTAATGATGATTAATGAAGTACTCAATAAGGTAAAAAAGGAGCAAATAACCAGTGATTGACCAACGATTCTTCAATGATTATGCAGAGAGTTAGTGGTCGGAATGTAGCAGTGATTCTGGACTAAACCTGTTTTAAACATGGCTGCCCCCATGTAGGGGACCCGCTCTGTAGGTAAGGCAAGTTTATTCATACACCACAGTCAAAATTATTTGCAAATGAAGAAATCAAAAGACAAATCTGTAGAATTTAAAGAGAAAAAATAAAATAAACAGATTAAAAAAACAAAGATAAAAGCAAGATAAAGGATACAATATAGGAAAACATGATAAAAAGTAAAGATTTAAAAGAGAAATCATTGAAAATAAATTAGTATAGTGGTTACAGAATAAAGTGTGAACAGAACAGTGTTTTAAACTGAAATGAAAGCCTGTTAGAATAGAAATGTTTTTAATCTGGATTTAAAAGTGTTGACAGTCTCTTCTAATATTCTCTGATAAGTGATTCCATTTGAAATCAGCATATTAACACTGCTTCTCCGTATTTTGTTTTTATTTTTGGCAGGACTGGTTTCTAGTGATCTGAGAGTTATAGTTGGCTCATATCGCAGCATGCTGGGCTTACACCATTAAGTGATTTTTAGACCAGTAAAAGAACCTTAAAATCTATTCTATAGCATATTTGCAGCCAATGTAAGGATTTAAGAATGAGGGTAATGTGCTCTCTTTTTCTCCTCTTAGTTTCTTGCAGTTGCATTTTTTAGGACATACACTACCAGTCAAATGTTTGGATACACCACCTCATTCAATGTTTTTATTTTTTCCTAAATTGAAAATGAATACTGAAGTCATCCAGACTATGAAGGAACACATAAGGAATCATGTAGTAAACTTAAGTGTTAAACCAAAATGTTTACTTCAAAGTAAACACACAACTGATGTCTCAAACACATTAAGAGGCAAGAAATGCAAGTAATGAACTCTTGACAAGACACAGCTGTTAACTGAAAGCCATTCCAGGTGACTACCTCATAAAGCTGACTGAGAAAATGCCAAGAAAGCTGCATCTAAGCAAGAGGTGTCTACTGTGAAGAATGTAAAATATAAACATATTCTGGTTTGTTTGCTTTGTTTGTTTACTAAATAATTACAGATGTGTTTCTTCATAGTTTGGATGACTTTAGTATTAATCTATAATGCAGAATATTTTAAATAATGAAAAATCACTGAAAGTCCAGAAAGTGTGTCAAAACTGGTACTGTATACTGGTTCAGTCTACAAAGCAATTTGAAAGCAATTCATGTTAGTTGTATTTTACAGGAAAAAAAAGTGAATAATGCATAACTTTCATAATTATTGTTTGCAAATGTAAAAATTATTTATTTCTTGTTTAACTGAATAATAACAATCTAAATCATCAGTCTTAAAAATTAAAGGGAATGTTTTCAAGCCTTCATAATTAAATCACTAAACAGTCATTCAGATATCTGATGTATAATTCTGTACATAGAGACACTTACAACAACAGGTTCTTAGCAGATGTAGCCAATTAATTTACTATTTATGACTATTACCTGTACAAAATATGATGGCGAAATTGTTCTGCAAATTTTAAATACCCATTTTTCAAAGTAACTTTCTAAGATATAACTGCATTAAAAGCTTCAGTTGTCTGGTTCCAGTCACCACTGACTGCAAGTTTCTCTAGAAATGTGACCATTTATGGTTTTGAATGGCTATTTAATAATTAAATTGAAAAATGTAATGGAATTCCCAATTTAAGAAAATGACCACCACTGGTTTGGGATGAACTTGGCCCAGATGTCACATGACATGGCGATCACTTTCCTTGTTGATGTAGTGTTAATTATAGAGGTTAAATGGTCCACTGTCGCAAGTTAATTGCTCGGTACCACTCACCATCTTCATTCCTCTTTAGCATCAATGGTCCTTGAGGCACCCAATCTCATTCTCAGTACACTTTCATTACTGTGGGTCTAGAACAGCCTATGAAGTTGGGAGTTTGAGATGCTACCACCCTTCCACTGATACAATATTCTCATGCTTTTGTTTTGCACTCTGCTACAACTGACTGGTGTGCTCACCATTTATACAGTATGTGCAGAAAACCCACTTACATGACCACTGTGGTTTACTGGCTGAGTTCATGCCAAACCATTATTCTGATATGACTGTGTATTTATATATAAAACACATAAATGAGTCTGTCCCGGTAGATCATTTGTTTTAAGTATTTTTAATGGATTAATCATGACAGTCCTACTTTATTTAGAAATATTTCGTAATACTACATTTGCATAATCCTGTACTGTCATCCTTGATAAATGAATTTAATCCCTAATTATCAAGTCACTTCACAAAAAGATGTGTAAATGAACGTAATTTCCAATACCTTAACTGCAAACTAAATACAGGTGTCTTGCTCTGTTTTTTCTGGAATATTCCTGTCTTGCTCTTGTTAACCCTGCTCATTATGGGGGGCATAGTGGACCTGTTGCTCAGCATCACCTAATCATGTAAACACTGCATCATTAAAACGGCTCATACACAGCATTAACATCTAGTGTTTGTTTCTGTAACACACCAGCTGCTGCCAGCCAGCACTTGCATACACATGCGCATGTGCAAGCCCACACAAATTAATTTGTACTGCTTGAGAAATCTGTGAGAGTGTGTGTGCGTTTACCACAGCTTATAATAGTTCTTCGGAGACCAATTATGAAATTTCTCTCTGCAAGCATACCCTGCATTTACTCCAAAGAGCAGAACCCATGATCCACACTTATTTTGCATAATCAAATTAGTGATGAATCAACATGAATTTCAAACAGCACATCTGTGATTCAGAGGAACAAAAAGCACAAATATAAACAATTATACATAAAGTGGTATCAAAAAACAAAACCCTTTAATCATCAACTGCACAATGTAAAAGAAACATGCTGTTGAACACTGCAGCAATGTATTGTGGTATGGTTGCTTTGGACCTAATCTCACAACATCAAGGTTCTGGATAGTCACCAAAAGAGAACCAGTTATGATACATCAGCCTATCCTATTTACTTGGTTTGAAGGAAGAAACGAAGCAAATATCTTGGCACTGTTAAAGAAAAAAAAAAAAAAAAGAATGTCCATATGAGACCAGGAATGACATAAAAAAAAGGCTCAGGAATAAACAGATTCCCAATCGGTTAGCCTGCATATTTGTTTCTGATGATTTCACCCCCCTCCACCTCCACCTGTTCATAAAGCCACTTTCTATCGCAGCGGCACTCTACTCCGCACTTGCGCGAGCCGCAGTCAGGACAGGGGTAAAAACAGCCCATACAGTCCGCATCCAGACAATCGCACAAGTCCCGCCCACAGGAGATCAGCAGGCCTCGGCTGTCATACACTTTATTCTTAGCCGCCATGCCCTGTCTGAAGAGAGAACATCCATAAGTCTCAGAAACATGCACAAAAATGTGGACTACTGTAAACAAAAAGGTAGTTTTAATGTTATAGCTGATGGTTACAGAATCTAAAAGTAATTCCTAAGACGGCATACTAAAGTAAAGACAATTGACAAAGTAAAAGTTCTATAAATGTGACTCCGCCAGGGAAAACCAGGCCAAAGTCACTGGGCAACTTATTGAGATATCGTGTCAATATCGTGTCACTCACATTAGCGACAAAATTTAGCCACTCAGTATTATTGCTGTAAATGAAAGATAATAGTCTCAGATATTTATCGTAGTACATATTTTGATCAAAACAAAACTTATTCAACAAAAAATATGTTTTGAAAAAAAAAAAAAGAATGACTTTGACCTGGTTTTCTCTGGCGGGGTTACTAATATTCAGCAGTGGCAGAGAAGGGAATGGAATATGAGTGCCTACAATGAGTTTTCATGAAAATGCACAACTTACGTCATCCTACATGGACAAAAATCTTCTCGTCTGAAACCTTTTAAAGTATTACAGCTCGTCACATTTTTTTTTTTTTTTTTTTTTTTTTTTTTTCTAGGTTTCTTGCCAATTTTTATCCCCTTCCCAATGTAGTGGTAGCCAATTAGCCCATTCAATGTAGTGGTAGCCAATTAGCCCATTCCCTCTGCTAGGCCTCTCCCCATCACTTTGCAATGTCCCTGACTCTAGGAGCGTGCAAGCAAGCACAAGGAAGGAAGACACACAGGGTCCCCAGTTCTGATTGGACCAATCAGTAGACGTCTGAGCCAGTGGACATTGCAACGTGAAAGTGATAGAGAGAGTGAGAGCGCCATCTACCCACCCAGAGAGAGCACTGCCAATTTTTTTGCTCTCTTGGGCCCCGACTGTTGATGGCAAACAGCATGACCGGGATTCGAACTCGTGATCCTCTGGTCATAGTGGTAGCGTCTTTGCCCGCTGCGCCACTCGAGGCCCTCGTCACACAACTTCTGTTCATCACCATTACTAGTATTGGTAGTCTATTAAACGAACATGGCATTAAAAGTAGGAGCACAAGGCCCTGAGTGGCTCATCAGGCTAAGACGCTGACACTATGACCAGAAGATTGTGAGTTCAAATCCCGGTCATGTTGTTTGCCATCAACAGCCGGGGCCCAAGAGAGCAAAAATTGCTGCATCACACGCAACGGAGGAGGCTTGTGCTTGTCTTCACTCTCCTAGAGTCAGGGACAGTGCAAAGTGATGGGAAGACTCCTAATGGACTGGATGGGTTAATTGGCTACTACTATATTTGAAAGGGGATAAAAATGGACAAAAACTTAAAAATAAAATGATGGAGAAAAAAAAAAGTAGGCGCACATTGTCAATCACCATCAATTTACACTTCACTATTTCACAACAGTAGGAATTGTGCAAGGGAGCTCATGCAGATGTTCTTTCACCGGTCTGAACTTAGACCACTGTCTCTAATGAACACAGAGCCGGCTGCAGACTCAAACACTTGAGGCAAGTGTGAAAATTCGACTGTAATCTCAGATGTGATGCATTAATAACTGGACAAATCAGATACCGGTCACTGGATGAGATCTTTGCCCCTCCTCGTCTCTTGAGCCCATCATTTATATTCCTCCCCTGCAAAAGCACATGTGACATTTCAGATCGTGACCATTATATTTTCAGCTTGGAATTATTTTGATATTTTTGTTCATGCATTGATAACATAATACAGCAGCGTAAGCAAGCAAAGCCTGTTTAAACTAATACGAATAAGAACTGTGATGCTTTTAGGCTGATGTCTCTTACAACAAGTCTCCTCTCCTGTCTAGAAGGATCAGAAACTGATGGCTCCTTCATCACCAGTCCTCCTCTGCTCTTGCGTAATTCAATCTGTAAAAAAAAGAAAATTTTATCAAACAGCAGCTGGTTCCTCATACCAGCATTTAAGAAAATGACCATGAAAATGTGCAGCGTAAGATGATCTGACAGACAACGACCAGCTCCATCTGACAGTATGAATGAGTATCTGACAGATGGAAAGGAAACTGCTGATTATTATACTTTAAGTACATGTTTTAAAATCATACAATCCTATTCTGACAATCCCCTATTAGTGATATACACTGCTCAAAAAAATAAAGGGAACACTTAAACAACACAATGTAACTCCAAGTCAACCACACTTCTGTGAAACCAACCTGTCCAGT
>BRDA01027929.1:0-10327 GCA_036984385.1 Crenuchus spilurus | reverse complement strand
TAAAGTCTTAGCATCTGATCTGTAGTGCAGGAGATGTCCTAGGCTTTTGGTCAAACTTGACAATATCAACTAGAACAATTATTTGCTTAAATTAATTTATACATCCAGCATAGGAAAAGTCACTCTGCAACAAACTCACAAGACTTTTCTCTGTGATAATTCATATTTAAATATTTATGTAGTTTTCATTTCACAGCAGGGACATCCAAATGCAGCAGGCAGGTGATATTTTTGCATTTACTAACATTCTGCTCACACATATGCAGATTCTTTTGAAGTAGTTTTTCCTATTTTTCACAAACAACATTTGAGGTAAATGAAAACACTGATATCATGACTTGAAATTGTTTTAATTTACTTTGTTTTTCAAAACAAGGAAAGCTAGAAAAGCTATAAGTATATATGAGGGCCCAGATGTCCATGTTTATACAACATTTGTGTATTAATCTGGCACTACTGCATTTCTGAGAATGTTCTGAATCTTACAAATCCTTATTTGTCTGTATACAATCTATCAATTTCTATAAAAAATAATCCACTATTTTATTCATCAATTACGTGGGGAAAAATGAAGCCAGTTCCAGTGCTCTTATTTTAGGAAAAAAAAATCATACTTCCCGCTAAATGTCATGTGACATTAACATAACTTGATTGGCTAGGATTGTCACCATGTCTAGTTTCATATGTCACATATGTTATATATCCCTTCAGTTTTTCAAAAGGCAGTTTGGCCCCCTGCAATTTTTACCATCCAAAAACAATGCTATGCTATATTACAAGGAGACAGGTCAAGCACTAGGACCAAGCAGAAAAGGGCCACTCAAGCTAAAGCCTGTTTCCCTTAAGACCACCCCACAAGCTCATCGATTGGCTCTGCCATTTCTTGCTAACTTATAAACTGCAGGGGGACACTTTTAAATACCCAAAAGACACTTGGAAATGCCATGTGACCCTATATTCAAACTTGAATAACTGAAAAATTAATTAAAAATAAAGTGGATCTCAGATGGTATCATTACAGTAATATGAAGTGTATAAAATATTTTAAGGAAAAAATATCATTGAACATCAAATATTTTTTGGGATTCAGCAGCAAATTTGAAGTATATGGAATCACTTTTACGATAAACACATTACTTTTCTAATTTCAAGGGTTATTTTCCAAAAAACAACATTTTGCAGTTATTTTATGCAGACAGAAGGAATAATAATTAGGTCATGGAAAATCAGATGTAAAATCAAACAGGAGCTTAAGTTAAAAACTTAAAGCTTCACTTAATCTGAATTTTCCATGCTGATGGAAGGCTTTTGTTAGAGTCATATGTCTAAGCCAAGAACCATGTAGGGACCTTTAAAGACTGAAGACCACCTGGTTTTGCAAATCAGACACAGCCAGAAACTTCACAGAAATGGAGGACAACTTATGAGCTGTTCAGTCAGCCGTGATGTTTTGATACAACCAGAAAGGAACACTGGATCGATTATGAAAAAAACAGAGTGAAACCAGGTACTGTACAGAAGTGAGGTGCTTTTTTGTGTCTGGATGGGGTAGTGGTGGGGGTTGGTGGGAAAGTGATGGCACCCGTCAGGTAGCACTCCAAGTCCAGTCATTTAAAGTCAGTAGATGCGCACTCTAAGGCCAGGGTGATGATTTATTCATGCGGGATGGAAGCAGGAGGAAGCGAGGAGCGCTGTTCTGGCTGACGAACGCATCTCAAGGACGCCCGTTTGTCTGCATGTGGGCTCAGAGGCAAGAGGCCGACTGCTTACGGGGCCATGACTCCTGCTGCTTCTCTGTATGCACAATCTCGTTCACCCTCATTAATTCCCTCTGCTTTTAGCAGGGCTGCACATGCACTGTCAATGGCCCCTGGGGCCCCTGGGACAGTCAGGATAAAAAAAAAACTGTTGCATTTCAAAAGCTTTGTTGTATTCTTTGTCCTCAGATATGAGGACAATTGCTCTAAATACAGTGACTGTCCATTAGAAACTTGTAGTTTTCTGGCTGTCCACACCTACCCTACAAACTCACTAAATCTTCTGCTTAATAAAGATGGATAAGACTAGAAGACCATCCAGCTTCACCAGAAACACATATCTTGTACATTCAGTTAGTATTACGTGTATTTCAACAGCATCAAGGCTTTTTCAGTGACTTTGGAGCATTCATATGTCCACTGAAGCACTGTGCTTTTTACTTTTAGCTATACTGTCAGTTTCACTCAACAACTCTGCATTACATTTAATTCCAGAATGTCTCAGAGATGGGTACATGGGACACAAACTGCATATTTCAGCCAAGCTCTGAAAATACAGTGCTTCTACAAAAAGTAAATGTGGATTCTGCAGTTACAGAATGTAGTCCATCCATTTTCAAGCACAATTATATCAGCCACCCTCTACCCCATTGAAATGTTTTTGACCACCTGTCATTTGGGTCACTATGCCCTGACATTATAACATTCCATGACAAGGTGCGTTTGGAAAATAGTAGGGAAAAAATAGCTGGCCTACCCAAAAATCATTTCTGCCTACACTGCAGGAACAGCTCTGATACAAGTGTATCAGGCACAGTGTTGTTGCTAAGGTTGGTGTCACTGGTGGGGTGAGCATGGCCAAAAAACTGGAGTTATTATAATTTATAAAAGTAGGCCTATATTAACTGGATAATTAAGTACAGTCACACAAAAGGGAGTGATGTCAAACTGAATATTGGCAAGGCTCTAATTATCTGCAGCATGACCACACAAAGCAGGCATTATTTAGATGGTGGATAATTCTCAGCACTATGTAACAATGATGATGTGGTGGTGGTGTGTTAGTGTGTGTTGTGCTGGAATGAGTGAGTCAGATTCAGCAGAGCTGCTGTAGATTTTAAACACCTCAGTGTCACTGCTGGGGTGAGAATTGTCCACCAACCAAAACTATCCAGCATCCTGTGGCCACTGATGAAGAACCAGAAGAGGACTCGTTCAACAGAGTGAACATTGAGTGGACACTTTTTTAAAACTCCATTCATACTAGACACACCACCACCACGTCTGTGTCACTGCAGAACAGAAGATGATCCAATACCCCAACAATACCTGCTCTGTGGATGTTCTTTGAGATCATGCTATAGATAATTAGATAATTAACATCTTCAATCTTTTCTAAATATGTCATTTTTAAAGTTAAATGTTAAGTCATTCATACAGCTCTGAGACTATATTTGAAAGTCACAGGCAAAGCAAAACCTTCTTACATTAAAATCTATTAATATAGCTTACTAACCACTTTTTACATGGCAGACATCAATATTGGCCAATTTGTAATTCAATGTTCATACTTTGTAAACAACAGCTGGTGGTTTCAGATTAGGTAAAATAATACATTTTAATGACAGTGATGGTAGATGGTGGCTAAACTGTTGAGGACATTGGTATATAATGTCTAATGAGTTACACTCATTGTTTTTTCATGCTGTGTAGCTTCAAATTGAGGCACCTTGACCTCGTAAAGAATTTAAAAGTCATTAGCAACCAAAACAGTGGGAAGCTATTGTCAGTCTGAAGTATGTGGCCTCTCACATGGACTCTGTCAATAGATCGTGACTGAGACCCAAACACTTTTAAGATAAAATACAGCCCAGACTTCACAATCGTTTCTCAACATAGCAAACCAGATTCATTTAAGAGAAGCCAGAGCCATGCCTGGGTGATCATTAGTGGTCAGACCACCAGCATGCAGGGTTTTGTGCAGCGTAAGGAGGTTTTTTGTAATACCTAAGCAATCCTGGGCAACATTAACTGTTTCAGTGTCATATGATATATGCTGTTAGTGCAGGGCCTTAAACTCAAGCTTAGAGGTTATGTGATGAACTCATCAAAAATGAATCTGTAACTGAATGTTGCTTAATTTAAGTTTAATTTAAAAGTAATGCACTGAATTTACTCAAATGTGTACTTGAATAAAACATTACATTAACACAATGTTTGCTAAAAGCCATAAATCTCTGCATTTTAATTTGATTTGACATTTTCCAGTAATAACCCAGATGTCAGGGAGCATCCTGGTAGAGTTGGCTAACAGTATAATAAATATGTATAAATATGTGTTTTATATTTCAGTTCCTCAAATGTTAGAACCAAAGCTTTTGAAACAAACATTAGAAAGATATATATATATATATATATATATATTTTTTTTTTTTTTTTTTTTCTGCCAATTTTCTCCCTTTTCCAATGTGGTCGCCAATTAACCCAACTCCTTATCACTTTGCACTGTCCCTGACTCTATGAGGGTGAAGACATGCACACGCCTCCTTTGTTGCGTGCGATACAGCCACCGCCTCTTTTTGAACTACCACTTGATACACCGCCCCTGGGGAACCAATGTGCTCCAACACCAGATAAGCCACTGGCCTTGTTTGGCCTGTGGCGCACTGTACCTCCTCTTCCTGATCGCAAATACATCTAATCATCATTTGCCTTCTCTCTGGTGATGTGGCCTTACTGAAAGCTTTCCACGAATCACCTGACTCAAGGCCCGCTCTTCCGTATTGCACTTGGCCAATCACATCCCTTAGCTCTAATGAGCTCCGGGCTACCTGCACTGCCACTCATGGGTTCCACTTCCTTCCTGCTTTTGTGACTGGCAATGCTGCTTTAACCACAGCATCCTTCGACCCTGACAAAATCATCTCACGACTCACCTCTGCACATTTAAATTCCTCAACTAAACTTGTGAGTGGTAGCTCCAGTACCCCTCTCGCATATCATGACACGCCAACACTGTGGCACCCCTAGTCACTTTCTTATGGCCTTGTTCATAACCCTTTCCATCCTCTCTACTTCTGTAATCGAAATGTCAAACTGTCAACTGCCATCTAATACAAGGCAGTAAGCCAAATTGCAGACACCACAATTTCAACTTCCCTGGCAGACATGATCTGTCTATGTTATTAATAGCCTTCACCAAATCAGCCTTTATTCCCACAGCTTGGTCTGTATCATTTAGTGCTGCATTATACCATCTACCTAAACTCTTCACTGGTCTCTCCAGTACTGTAGGAATAATTTCTCCTTCATCACAAAATTTTCCTGAACAAGTTTCCCTTTGACAATTGACAGACTTCTAGATTTGCTCAGTTTAACTTTCAGCCTAGCCAACCTTAGATTATCATTTAAATTCCCCAGCAACCACCATGTGCAAGGCACAGTAGTCATCAGGGTCATCATGTCATCCATGTAAGCCCTGATTGGGGGAAGCCAAGTACCACCATGCAACCTCTCCCCGCCTACAACACTTAGAAGTCCTGATTACTACCTCCATCGACACTGTAAATGCTAAAGGTGAAATCGTACAACCAGGCATTATACCTATTTCTAACTGCTGCCATGACGTAACAAATTTCCCTGTACTAAAGTAAAACTGAATATCCTCAAAATATGCTTAAACAAGCCTAGTAACCTTATCTGGCACCTGGAAAAATTCAAAAGATTTCCATGTGAGTTTATGTGGCACTGATCCAAATGCATTAGCTTAATCTAAGAAAACAACATATAGATCTCTCCCCTCTTTCTTTGCTGTTAAAGTAACTAGCTGATGTTTTTGCTGTAGTTGTTCATGATCATTTGGATAAAGAAGCAAATGGAACACCCTGTATAACTGCATAAATAAATCTCATGATAATGAAAAACCTGTTATCACAGGAAAACAGAGTAGACCGTCCTTTAGACCTTCTGTAGAATCTTGTCAAGCCAAAGCCCTAATGTTCTCAGTTTATGAAAACAATATCCCTACTTTAATTACACCCCCACCAGATATATTTAATAAAGATATGGTATGCATGAGTCCCTCTTCAGTGAGTCTTCATTCAAACATGTGCATAATGAGATGAGACAGAGGTTGTGACCTCATACGGGGTGCATGAAAGTCAGGGTGAGTCCCAGGTAAGGAGTTCAGGCTGGCTGCTGTGTGTGCTCAAGCATAAAGGTGTTATGATCCAGAGCTACTGATCTTTTTTCCCCCCACTCTCGATGTGAAGTCCAGCATAACAGAAGAGTCACTAGCCTCTATTCTCTCATTCAGAATGTAAACATTAAGCATTGTGAAGTGTTTATGCTTAAATTTGACTGCATTACAAAACTAATTTAGCTGATAAAATTGATGCATTTAATATATTGAGTCAGGTCCCAGACAAAGCACAACTTCGTGGTTTGCCGTGGCCTGGTTGTTAGGGACCCAATCTTGTGAACTGAAGGTCATTGGTTTAATCCCCTGGCAGGACATGACTAAAATGTCCTTGAGCAAAGCACCTAACCCTAAAATGTTCCCCGGGTGCCATGGATATGGCTGTACACCACCTGTACAGAGTAACGAGTTACAGTAATATGATGATAAGAATCTTCCTGCATTTTTTTATCCTTATGTTCTTGCTTTATGTCATCATCCACTGCCCAAGTTACATTTTAATATCTTAGAACACAAACACCAAGAATAGTTAAAGTGCCAGGATGTTGTTCTTGCTCTGACCCAAATCCTGATTCATGATTTGCCAACAAAAATGGCCTGAAAATACCATAATTCATTGTGAAACCTTTGCTATGGCAATAGTCCCAATGCATAAGTGCATGTTTTTATGTTCTTCATGTTTATGTTTACACTACATCAGCCTTTTTGGTTATAAAAGAAATGAGAAATAATCAGTGAAGTGCACAAACAACACAATATCAAAGTTTGTTCTGACCTTTTATCTAAATGAGATCTGTACAATAGCAAGTACACAACATGTCCCCTGTACTTCACAAGAATCTCATTACTTCTTCATCTCCAGACACCATATTCATTACATGATGAATTAAAACAATACATTCCTAGACCTTTCATGTCTGTCATTGTATGTAATTTACACTGCCTGTAAAATAAGAAGCACTAGCACTGAAACTTTACACCACTTTGCCATAAACACTTTGGATTGGATTGATAAAATATAAAAAGAGTAGAAGTGCTAATATAGGAGCTATCTTTGTCAGTAAGGCCATCATCAGTAAGAGAGGATTCTGATCCTAGAACAGCAGTCCCACCTCTAGAATCTTTATGAATCTAAGCCATCAGCTGATGGATAAAACCTCCCAGTGCTGAAGAAGGCCTAAACAGGTCAGTCACTGTCAGATCTATAAGCTGTTTTTGAACCATTTCTACTGGTCAATTTTGTGGCGTTCAGGTACCATCAGCTAGTCATTTTAATGAAGCATGTGTGCGTCAGAGCAGAGGATATTGATGTATGGATTTTTCTCTTGTATGTTTCTCTTTGATCGGGAAGCGGAGGGTACAGATATAGCCCAGCATTACAAGTGGACCTGCTTTGTGGACACTGGATTTTAGCCTCACAAGCTCTCAATGGGGCTTCTTCATCAATCATTCTTAACAACAATTTTTTTCTTTCTTCTTAAGGTTCTGACATTCACCAATGTTTCCTTAGTGTAACATTTGTTTAAAGAGAAGAATATAATCTATTCTCACTCACACACGTATGAGTGTTTACATGTTTGTCTGTCTTCTTTTCTCCAATTGTATAATATTAACAGATTTTAATGACAATAATATTTAAGAAAAACATCAAATGTGTGTTGTTTACATGTTTCAAACTGGTGCCACATTACAGCCTGCAGGAGGAAAATGAATATTACAGTGAAATCTGTAACTTCTACACATTACACAGTGACCAAAAACAATTAAGATAATAAATTAACTTTTAAGGGCTTTCACACGGAAAGCACCAACACACATTCTTCCATTTTCAATGAGAGACAGAGAGTGAATCAAGGTACAGTGGATATATAAAGTTTGCACACCCCTGTTCAAATGCCAGGTTTTTGTGATGTAAAAAAATGACAGCAAGGCAAATATTTTCACAACTTTTTCCACTTTTACTGTGACCTATAACCTGTACAATGCAATTGAAAAACAAACAGAAACCTTTAAAAGCAGAAAAATATAAAATAAAAAACTTACAATAACCTGGTTGCATAAATATGCACACCCTTAAACTAATCCTTTGTTGCAGCACCTTTGGCTTTTATTACAGTCTTTTTGGGTAGGGGCCTATCAGTGTGGCACATCTTGATGTGGCAATATTTGCCCACTCATCTTTGCAAAACTGCTCCAAATCCAATAGCTTGCGAGGGCATCTCCTGTGCACAGCCTTCTTCAGATCACCCCACAGATGTTCAATGGGATTCAGGTCTGGACTCTGGCTAGGCCATTCCAAAGCCTTAATCTTATTCCGGTGAAGCCATTCTTTTGTTGATTTAGATGTGTGCTTTGGGTCATTGTCGTGCTGAAAGATGAAGTTACTCTTCATCTTCAGCTTTCTAACAGAAGGCCGAAGTTTTGTGCCAACACTGACTTGCATTTCGAACTGTTCATAACTCCGTCCACCCTGACTAAGGCCCCAGTTCCAGCTGAAGCAAAACAGCCCCAAAGCATGATGCTGCCACTATCATGCTTCACTGTAGGTATGGTGTTCTTTTCGTGATGAGCAGTGTTGTTTTTGCACCAAATATACCTTTTGGAATTATGTCCAAAAAGTTCAACCTTGGTTTTATCAGACCATAACACATTTTCCCACATGTGTTTAGGAGATTTCAGATGTCTTTTTGCAAAATTAAGCCAGGCTTGACTGTTTTTCTTTGAAAGATAAGGTCTTGCCACCCTACCCCATAGCCCAGACATATGAAGAAGAAGAGAGATTGTTGTCACATGTACTGCAAAGCCAGTACTTGCCAGAAATTCTTGCAGCTCCTTCAGTGTTGCCGTCAGCCTCTTGGCAGCCTCCCTGACCAGTTTTCTTCTTGTCTTATCATCAATTTTGGACGAACGTCCTGTTCTTGGTAATGTCACTGTTGTGCCATATTTTCTCCACTTGATGATGACAGTCTTCACAGTGTTCCATGGTATATTTAATGACTTGGAAATTCTTTTGTAGCCTTCACCTCACTGATATATTTGAATAATGAAATCCCTCTGATGCTGTGGCAGCTCTTTGCGGACCATGGCTTGTGCTTGATGATGTGGCTACAAAAATTTCAGAACAAGCCTACTAGAACAGCTGAACTTTATCAGAGGTACTTTAATTGGTAACGTGTGTGCTGACTCCAATTTAACATTTTTGAGTTTGAATGTAATTGGTTAAATCTGAACACAGCCACACCCCCAGTTCTAAAAGGGTGTGCACACTTATGTACATATACATTACCTCAGTTGTTTATTCTTACTTCACCTCCCTGAAAGATTTCTGTTTGTTTTTCAATTGCATTGTACAGGTTATAGGTCACATTAAAGGTGGAAAAAGTTGTGAAAATATTTGTCTTGCTGTCATTTTTTACATCACAAAAACCTGGCATTTGAACAGGGGTGTGTAGACTTTTTATATCCACTGTATGAAAGAAGATGACCAAAAGCATGTTCTACTTGGACTTACTAAGTTACAAAAAAAACAATGTATTACTGTTATTACCCTGCATTAGGCTGTGCTCCACTTTCACCTGTATGCCACAAAGCGCACACACACACACACACACACACACACACACACACACACACACATCACTATTGTAATAAATGGTTTTATATATTTTATTTGTGCACTCATTTCAATGAAGTGCATTCAGTGCATTCCTCCCTTCTCTACAGTTTATTTGAATTTTGATTACTGTACTGTGCAAACTGTGCAAAACATCACCATAATTTACATACAGATCAGATGCAGCACCAATGGAGCAAATTGAAGTATCTAGCTCATCGGCACAGTCCAGTAGAAATCCCCAGCGTTCAGTTAACATCTACTGCATGTGCAATCAGAACAAGAATCAATGTATAGTGTACATTTCATGACAGCTAAAGGAACACACTAGCATTTCTCAACCTAATCTCTCTCTGCTGCATCAGTAGCACACAGTCAATTACCACAGACAATCATTTTAGTGTTTTTCTCTGTATGTAATAAAAGCTAGAAAACCTATTATCTCAAAACACGTATAATGGAAGTCAACAAGCACCTGCCCACTGGTTTCTATTATGAGAAGTTTTTCTGAGTATGAGGAAATCATTTACCTGCTACAGATGCAGCAAATAGAGATTTACTGTGAGACCAGCAGCAATTTGCAAATGGTATTTTCTATACAGCAAGAGAATGCTGGTGGAATTAGTTTGAATTTTCATTGCTGTAAACATACAAACCGGATTCTAAAAAAGTTGGGACACTATACAAATTGTGAATAAAAACTGAATGCAATGATGTGGAGATGCCAACATCTAATATTTTATTCAGAATAGAACACAA
>BRDA01027926.1:0-18473 GCA_036984385.1 Crenuchus spilurus | reverse complement strand
AAACTGGTAATAATAGAAAAACCATTTTTGGTGCTATAGAGAACCAAAATTCTTCCCTATAGAAATAAATTCCTTAAATTCCTTCCTACGTCAGTGTGTCCACTTAACATGTTGTTGTTGAACTCCGGTGGCTCCAGCATCTCATCTCATGACTAAAACCCGTCCTGATGGCCTCCTTCAGCAGAGCCTGAAACGTCTAAACAACTCTGAGGCCTCTGAGTGACTCAGCTAAACGGAGGACATGTTAAAGACATCATTATTAAAGTTAAGAAAAATAAAATAACCCATAATCACCAGGCCCAGTTCTCCTTAATGGAAAATTACTGATATTAGGGGTGCAAGAAACAGACCAAATGAACCACATTGGGCACATATCTGATTTTGTTCAGTTCTGTTGTAGATGAGTTTGTAGACTACAGTGTTAGGTGCTTACTGTTGTTGAGGAGTTACAACTCTGGGGAAGAAGCTGTTTGCGTGCCTTGTTGTGCTGGTTTTGATGGTCTTCAGTCTTCTACGAGAGGGGAGTGTCTGGAAGAGGTGATGCCCAGGATGTGAGGGGTCAGTTGTGATTTTGCCAGCACCCTGCTGGTGTAGATCTCCTGAAACATTGGCAGATTACATCCTATGATCCTCTCCGCTGTCCTGATGATGCTCTGGAGTTTGTCTCGGTCTCGGGAGGTGGAGGAACCAAACCAGATGGTTATGGATGTTGATCACTGTGTGGAACTGGATCGTCAGGGTTGAATTTCTTGAGCTGTCTCAAGAATCCTTGGCTGTGCTTTCTTAGAGATGGAGATGTTCCTCTCCCACTTCATGTCACTGGTTATGGTGGTGGCTGGGAATTTGAGTGGCTCCTCGGTGGAAACTGCAGAGCCATTGATGTGTAGGGGGGTGGGTCGCATTGGAAATATACCACCATCTCTTCAGTTTTTCCTGTGTTGGTGGTTGTTGCTGCACCAGGAGACTAGATGATGGACCTTGTTCCTGTAGGCAGATTCATCCCTCTTGGTTATGACGCCAACCAGAGAGGAGTCATCTGCAAATATCTGGATCTTTACAGCTGGATCCTTGGAGACACAGCCTTGTGGGACTCCAGTGATGAGTGTCCGGAGGATGAGACTCAGGATGTCCACCATCCACTGACACATGGAGTCCAGCACTGACAGCTGGGAAGGTTTGGTTTGCAGAATCTGTGGCACAATGGTGTTAAAAGCTGAGATAAAGTCCACAAACAGAACCCCAGCATAGGTTCCAGGACTGTCGAGATTACATTTTTTTAGATACATTTTTTTAAATGAATTTTTTTGCCAATTTTATCCCCTTCCCAAAGTGGTAGTAGCCAATTAACCCATCCCATCCACTAGGGGGCTCTCCCCATCACTTTACACTGTCCCTGACTCTAGGAGGGTGAAGACATGCACACGCCTCCTCCAATGTGTATGATATGGCCACCGCCTTTTACAAACTACCACTGATACAACGTCACTGGGGAGCCAACGCGTTCAGAGGAAAGCGCAGGAGTCCCAGCTCTGAATGGACCAATCAGTAGCTGAGCCATCAGATTGCAATGTGAAAGTGATAGGGAGAGTGAGAGCACCATCTACCTGCCCAGAGAGAGCACTGCCAATTTTGGCTCTCTTGGGCCCCGGCTGTTGATGGCAAACACCATGACCGGGATTCGAACTCGCGATCTGGTCATAGTGTCAACGTCTTAGCCTGCTGAGACATACAAACGTAAAGTCCAGCTGGCATTTTCACGTGAGGCACAAAAGTGAAAAACATAAAAAATTGAGATACAAAGTTTTGTTTCCATAGCAACAGTATGTCACATAGGGACTTCATGAGGATACCCTGAAGGAAAAAGCTGTTTAAGAACTTTTTAAAGACCTTTTAAAAGCTTTGTGACCAATATGTCACCATGGACTCTTACAGTATGTGTCTCCAATCCCCTCCTTCACCTGAAATGCTGTCTGAGGAGACTAAGAGTTCAAAAATATAAGCTCAGGCTGGCGGGATGAGTGATATTTCATCTCGACAGAGCAGCTGTCTTAGGAAAGATTTGACTCTTTAGGTGAAAGATGTCTTATCTGAGTTATATCTCTAGAACTGGAGTCCACACGTCAATTTCACTGTCATGACAAATTTGCAACTTTTGTACTGTTGGATTATTAAAACCTCACCCAGCCAAGTGTCAAGTGTCTAGACTCAGTTCCATTCTAGTCTGTCATTGCTGCACTGAATAGGTTGGTGATTGAAATGTTTTATTCAGAGGCTGTGATGAGGAGACATGCAGAATATTCTACCTTTGTAACAGCTGAATTTAAAGGACTTACGGCCGTGCTTCTCCTTCCCAGAATGCTCATTGCCAAAGAGAAGAGCTGCATTATGGATGGCTACGATGATTCATTGAGTGGTCCAGGGAAGAGCTCCTGTGTGAATGAGATGCAGTGTTTGACCAGTCAGAATAGACAGCAGCCTTCAAACAGAAATCCGTTTGCTGATGTGCGTGCCACTCTCTCCCGAGGGGTCGACGTACCTTCAGAGTCTGGGAAAAGATCGTTTATCAAACCCAGATATTCCACATCTTAACACCCCTTTCCCTGGCTTCATGATTTATGGAGCTAAAAAGGTCACTGTGCCCTTCTGTAATTAATTCTGTCTTGTTTTATCTGGGCGTCTGCATGGGAGTGCCTTCTCCAGTGGCACATGCCACTATTTGGTTTCAATCTCTAGGCTGGTATGTTAATAGGGCTGCATTCATTAGACATTATTTCCCATGCCTAACAGTGCGGTGGGTGATGTAGACACTGGAGTTGTGCAGCAGACTGCAGAGGTGAATCCTCTCTAATTAGCTTGTTTCAGACCTTTTCGAACATGAGGTTGCGGTGTATCATTCGCCCAGATAATTATGGCTCAGTCCGTTGTTCAAACTACAGCAGTAGGGCTTCACATCATGCGGCATTATGGGATCAATCTGCTATATTGTCTAGTAAAGCTGTTTACATAGAACAGATAACTCCAATGGTGTCCTTGGGTTGGTTGTGTCAGAAATTGTAGTGTGATCTGGCTATGCAGTGCTCAAAAGAGAGGCGATGTGTAACATTCTGAGAACACCACTCTGATTAAAAGTAACATACAAACTATCCAAATAATCTAAAGATGGCCCCGAGTGGCCAAGATGCCGACACTATGACCAGAGGATCGTGAGTTTGAATCCCGGTCATGCTGTTTGCCATCAACAGCCGGGGCCCAAGAGAGCAAAATTGGCAGTGCTCTCTCTGGGTGGGTAGATTGCGCTCTCTCCCCCCATCACTTTCACATTGAAATGTCCGCTGGCTCAGGCGTTTACTGATTGGTCCATTGAGAGCTGGGATTCCTGCGCTTTCCTCCGAGCACTTTGGCTCCCTAGTGCATCAATGGTAGTTAGAAAAAAGAGGTGATGGCTGTATCACACGCAACGGAGGAGGCTTGTGCTTGTCTTCACCCTCCTAGAGTCAGAAACAGTGCAAAAGTCATGGGGAGTGTCCTAATGGATGGGATGGGCTAATTGGCTACTACTACCACATTGGGAAGGGAATACAAAAAATATATATAAAAAAACCCCAAAAAAACAAAAGTACAAAAAGAATAATCTAAAGACTGATGCAGAAGTGCTAACATACTTCCTCTTACCTTTACTGACATTGTGTCCTGATTGTTATTCTTTCAATCAAAAGGTTAATTGAAGCCAATCAATGAGTCCGAACACATTAAGAGGGGTGCAGGAAAAAATCGCTTCGAGCTGGAATCGCGTTTCTCACATTGAACGATTCAGAATCGATTCTCGTTTTTAAAAAATTGATTTTTTTGTGGGTGTGGATGTGCTTTCTCAGCCACCGTAGTGCTAGGCAAAACAAGGAAGCAGCGTCGGCTACGTACAGGCATGCAAGCCAAGCCGAGGTCTTTGAAAGCAACCATTTGGAAAAAACACTTTGGATTTTACCGTCAACCCGGCCCGGGTAAGAAAGGGCTTGACGTGACTCATGCAATTTGCAGAGATTGCAACAGTAAAGTATTTCGTTTTGATTTGAAAGAATTGGGAAAAAATCCATTCGTGACCCTAAGAATCAATTCTGGTTCGATTTTTTCGATTCCCAAAAATTCGCAGCCCTACACATTAAACCACTATTCATTTTCAAGAGCAGCAAGTATTGTACCAGGTTTGATTAATGTTATTAAAGTAGTCAGTAAAGTTTATTTGTACTACACTTTTCAGTCAAAGTGTCTTTTATAACTGCTTTTTAAAGACGTCATCTGCGCAAACTTTAAATTAGGAGGCAGGGAGGTCCACAGTGTAGGTGCAGTTACTCCAAAGCTCGATTACCGCAGGTCAGAGGAACTGGAACCACAAGTCATATGACCTTAGCAAGCGAGCTGCAGTATATGGATGCAGTAAGTCAGTGATATACTTTTAGACCGACAGTATACTGTTATACTCCCATAACTGTATGCTAATTTAAGTAGCCCATTCCAAAGACATTAGAATAGTCTATTACTGTTTAAATCTTCAGACAATTCAAAACTTGTAACATTTATGGATTCATTGTAATTTTATAGCAGTTATTTTAGTCAGTCAGTTGGTGCACAGGACGGGGGAAAGGGGAGGGGCATAGGTGAAGACCTGTGTAAACATTGGTGAGGAAGATGGTGCAGAGAGATCTGCATGCTTAAAGAGATGAAGATGTTGCTTAATTCCTGCTCGATAGTTGGGAAACATTGGCTTATTTTTGAAGTTTTACAGAAATAGTTCAGTATTGTTCTGTCCCATTTGTGATCGATTATCAGAACTCATTTGGTTTGCAACAGAAATTGTAGCAAACGTTTACTAACCCAAAAGCTAGCTAAAGTTAACCTTGCTAAAGCTAATTACCATGACATTGTCTCTGTGTTTGTTTTGGATTTCTTCCTCTTTTGGTGGGCGGAGCTTCTGAAGGAGCACTGAAGGGAAGGTTGTGTTTTATTGAGTTAAAATACCAAAAACTGTTCTGCAGCACCTTTAAAGGAAAGCCTAGCTGAACATTTTAATGTATAATATTAGCTAAGTGGCTAACTGTGATGAAACATTTTAATGTATAATATTAGCTAAGTGGCTAACTGTGATGAAACGTATGACAAATGTTGAAAAGGTGATGTGTGATGTCACATTCCCAGGCCTTGATTATTATTATTTTTTCGATACATGGAAAATAAGAGGATAAACACTGATATAGTTGCAGGAATGTGAAATACGTTTGTCCAGGGCCTTGCTTAATCAGATCATTTGATCATTTTTGTTTGCATATGGCCAGGGACATATTATTAGTTAGCCTGAAGCTTCCATGTTATCTCTTTTGTCACTGCTGGGTTATTAATGCAGTCCATTTTCTCTGTCACAAGGGAGCTACAATGCTGAAAGCTCTACTGATTTCCCTTCATGCTTTTATTATGCAAAATTCTCCATCGGCTAAAGACACAAAGTGAATATACAGCGGCCTTCACAAATATTGGTGGACATGGGCTGAAAAATCCAATCAAAGCCTATATGAGATAACATGTAGCAGAACATTTTGGTCACTTTTCAGGTTTTGACATAATTTGAAATTGCCTGCTGCTCTTTACATTGTGTGTGAATTTTATAATGACTGGCCTAAATAAAATGTAACAAAATGACTTAGAAAAACGTCTGGTTCCATTGACTTCCATTAAAAGCAAAGCAGGTTTTTGCCTTCTCCTGTAAAGTTATCATTTTGGAGGATAACAGGTTTTGCAAACAGACTCTTCAAGTTGTCCAGGGCTTTTCTAAGGAAAACAACCCGACAGCATCACCTTCCTTTGCAGTGGGGAGTGATATGCAGGGCTGTCTGTGCCTATGCCAAACTCACCTCAGGTCTTTATTGACAAAAAGTTGTATTTTGGTCTCATCTGACCATAGAGTCCCGCTGTTCCAGTAACATCTGAAGGGCTCCTCATCACTCGGCCGAAAAAACAACAGTTACACACATAAGACAAAAAAAAAATAGAAAATAAATATTTATTCCACAGTTTTATTATTATTTTATATATATTAGTATTTATTTTTTCTTTCGGTTGTTCTTTACAGCTCATGTTTATCGAAGGTGCAATATTTAAGGAGGGCACTTTAATTCATGGCATCCAGGACCAACAAAAACCGTGCTGAGCTACTCCTGAATTTTTTTCGCAAGGATACACACTAACACACCACCACCACGTCAGTCTCACAGAGAATGATCCGGCTGCTCTGTGGGGGGTCCTGACCATTACAGAACAGAGTGAAGAAAGTATACAGAGAAGCAGATGGACTACAGTCTCTGCTCAAGTCATTTTTCTGGATGTCTGGGATGCTGCATGAGAAGTCTGATATCTGCCTTGTTAGACATTGTTCCTATGGAAACGGAGAACACACAAGGGTTCAAGCTAATTATTATTCAGTCCAGTCCAGTCGTACGAAACATTATGAGACCGCACAGTCTTTCCTCTCCTCTGTTCTGGTTCACCTCCTGTGGTTCAGGTCTCTGACCTTCTCCCTTCATCTCGCCTGCAGTTTTGACTCAGGAAGCCTGCGAGCTGTGTGCCGGGTCCGATCCGAATGATTCAGCCGCGTGGATTATGTCAAAGGCTGACCTTTATTGTTGCAATGACTTTGACCTTTTCAAATGCCCGTGGATGATGGAAGTTGGCTTAAAATAATGAACCTTGATCGTGTGGAACAAAGCCGTCTTTTTCCTTCACACAAACTTTCTTCCCTGAACATTTGTGAGGTCACAGTGCTGATGTCATGGGGAGATGGAGAGGACTGGAGATTTTCAACAATCTGCCACCTTCCGTCTGCTGAGACGTTGGCATGGACCAAGACAGGAAGTACAGTATGCGCGGCTATGCTAATCGAGCCTCGTCCACTTTATTTTTAGAGCTGATCCCCTCAGAGTGTTCTTGTCTCTCCCTCCCCCTCTCCTCTGTCTCTTCTTTCTTTCTCCCTCCCTGTCTCTCTCCTCTCGATGAGGAAGTGGTGAGTCACTGGAAGAGGAATAATGTGGACCTGGCAGAAGAGTACAGTGGCTTTGAGGTCTGCATGTTTCTTCTATTAGGAAATAAATCTATATCAAAAACAGTCTTTGAGAAAATTATGCAAACCAGTTGGGTTATTCTGCAGGTGTAAGAGTGTGGAATGTGGTCCCACTGAGCTTTAGAGGGTCTACTAGTTTGAAACAGGCACAATGCTGTGGTACCTGAAAAATATTGTAGGTGGTGCTGTTTGAGTCATATTCACTGCAGGACAGCAGAGCTCTGTGATGACATCACTATTTAATAGTCATTAAAGACTAATAGTGAATGAAAACTGTCATTACATGTAAATGTGTAAAGACAGAAAGTACAGTAAAGTAAGACTAAATATTAGCATTTCTACACACATGTATTGCATCAATAACGTCAGACGCTCCTAAAACCACTGACACACTCTGCTGGGGGCCAGAAATGAAGTCCTTTAGGCCAGCGAACAGATTGTAAAAAATTTTAAAACCATTAAAAAACACTTAATGCTTATCTGATTTTGTCCTCGTCTTTTAAATTGAAAAAAGAGACACAGAGAGGCAGGCGTCAGACGCGTGCTGTATTCTCGTTGCCATGGTAACCACCATTTGCCGGTTGTTAGTGTTGCCAAGTCCGCTTATTATAAGCGAGTTTGGGCTTGTTTTTTTTTCTTCTAAAGTCGCTTGCAAATCTCGTGAGTGGCGGGTTGTGTTTTTTTGAGCTTGTTTTTGAACGTGAAGTTGCTTATTTGGGCTTGACTTTCTTTCCGAGTTAAACTCTTTGATTATCTCCCTGCTCCCCACAACAAAGCGAAAGATGAGAAGCACAAAAAATCTGCACACTGAGGCTAACAAACATGGGTTTCAGTGCCCCAAAAACACAATGACACAAAACACAGAAATGAGCTAAAAATAGCCACCTACATAGCCTGACAATGTTTATATTAAACGTGTTTAGCATAATTATTGTGTTGTTTATGTATGATGTCATAATAAATGTTTACTTTTATACTGTTTAAAAGCAGCCTCTGTTTTACCAAATGTGGTGAGTTGCCAGTTGGGCTTATTTTGATTGGGCTTGTTTTCATAGAACTGGTTGCTTGATTCTATCGCGAGATCTGGCAACACGTAGGTTACTCTTCTGTTTAAATTTGTGATGTTTGGAGGCAAAGAATTGGGTGATAATTTTATGTTACGTGCTTTTAACAGTTTATAAATTTTTTATAATAATAATAGTAATATTTTATTAATGATAAATATAAATTTTACTATTTTATTAATAACACTTAAGTTATTATTAGTCTATTATAATCATATCATAATTTGTAAGTAATGTATTAATATTTATTAATAATATTAATATAATTTATGTTCCAGCACCCCCTCAAACCTTCCGAATCAAGCCAGTCGTGTCCCCCCTGAAATCTCTTAAATTCTCTTTACATGCATATGTATGTTTAAATGTGCTTTTGAAGGCTATTATCCCGACTTAATGACCATGAGAAATTGTGGGTCCCGGGCTGAGACCAGTTGAGAACCCCTGCTTTAGGCAACAGATTTGAGGACACTGATTGGCTAAATTTGTTGCTATGTGAAGAGCTTGTGTCAGCAGGTCAGTGTTTGGCTGCTGCTTCTCTGACTGGGCGATATTTCTGTCACCTCAGATGAGAGAGGGAATGAGGAATGACGCCCTCTGTTGGCCAGCTGCCACTGGTTGTTAGTGTGATTGAAGATTACATACTGTCACACTCCTGACTCCTGTCACACACAGTTCGGTGATTGGATGCTCAATGCTGTAAAAGATATTTTTGTCAGATGCCTCACTTAAGATTATCGCTTGAGCTAGTGTGCTGGAATGCCATCAAGGTATAGGTCCTGAACTCTGGGGCAGTTTTATCGGTGATTCTTACAACTATTCGTACTTTTATCTTTAGAGAGGACACTTGTGAACATGCTCTTCACAGCCTGAGGGATGACAGTGCAGAGTCTTAGAGGATTCTGAACATTTGTGGTTGTTTAATTAGAAACTGTTTCTAAAAGCTGGTATTGCTGCAATGCCCCTTTGATCAGCTGAGGACTGTATAATTCATCAATTATGCCATATGACTGCTTCTTATCACTATTAATTGGGTTTCCAGGAAGTTAAAGTTTATGCTACATGAGTTTGCGAGCTAATGCTTGGCAGGTCATTTTCAGTGCATGACAGTCCCTTTGAGCTCAGCAGTGCAATTTAAACTAAAAGTGTGAAACACGCCAAGCTAATCATCTATTATACTAGTGCAGGTCAAAGAATTATATATAAAGATATATATGTAAGAATGAATCAATGTTAGACTTATATAGTGCCTTTCTGATACCCTTGCAATTAACACAATCCTTTACACACTTAGAACTCAACCACACACTGAAGAGATGCGGCAGCCAATCAGGCACAGCATCTGGAGGACTGCATGGAGCAGTAGAGGGATCACCCAGTACAGAGTGCCAACCATAAATGGGCATACATACATTTATAAGCACACCTAGACATACACATTCAGTCACACACACCAGGGTCATTTAGAGCCAGTTCACTTAATCTCCATGTTTTTGGACTATGGGAGGAATCCCCTGCAGACACTGCGAGAACATGGAAACTTCACCCAGATGGGGACTTGAACCCATGACCTCAGAGCTGAGAGGAGAACAAATATACAGTATATTTATAGTGACATTTCAAGCCTATTTTTGTTTTAAAAATTCTCAGAATAACCTGCGAGGTCACATGACAACCGTGAGGCCGTTCCAGAGTTTTAACTAGTTTCACCTGATACTCAATAAGGACTCCTATATAAACTGTTTGCTCACCAGTGTATACTAAGTCTTTTATTTGATATTTGCTTTACTGTGTGTTACAGCTGGCCTGTTGTTTTCTGTTTGTATTTCTATTGTCTCCTGGCATTGACCTCTGCTTTCCCATTGTTATTCTTTTGCTTAACCTCTCCACCTTCTGTTTTGGGGATTATGCCATTACAGTGGTACCTTGAGATACGAGTTTAATTTGTTCTGTAACAGAGCTCGTAAGTCAGTCAACTCGTATATCAAACAAATTTCTCCCATTTAAAATAACTGAAACAGATTTAATCCGTTCCAGCCCTGTGAAACATCCCAAAACCATCCTAAATTATGGACAAAAAGACATGTTTTGAATTAAGAAACACACATATATACTTTGCCAATGCATAACAAAATATTTCAATTTCAGATTTCAATAAATATTAGTGTAAAATCATTTTTGGGGAATTCTCGCTGTAGCATTTTAAATTTGGATCGAGTCTCAGCTCGTATCTTAAAAAAAAAATTTGTATGTTGGTCTGCTCGTATCTCAAGGTACCACTGTATATTCACAATTAAATGATTCTCTTATTTGTGTCCGACTTACTGTCAGAGCTTTAAGTGTAATGAATATAAAATATATCAGTTTTGAACCTTTACATTCTAAAATCGGTGTTTCCTGCAGGACTGTGGCACCCTGCTCACCTCCTACCGGTTGTGTCTGGACTTTCATACTATTCAGTTTAGTCTGAACCAAAATAGCAGGTGTGAAAGGTGTCTCAGACCAAGGTCCGGACCAGAATTTGAACCAGAATGACCTCAGTCTGGATCAACTGAATCAGGAGTTGGATCATTTGCAGTGTGAAAACACCTTTTTTGGAAGGTTTGAACTTTTGGACCAGTTAAAGGAAGTTGAGTCAGACTGTTGTTACTCATTAAACAATAGAAGATGAAAAAAAGCTGAAAAATGACAAAAATGAATTGCGGTAGCACACTAGGCCTCCTTATCTATCAGTGATGTCATTCTAGCAGAACAAGCAATGTGAACTAGCCTTGACTGGTACTGATCCAGAAGCTGGTTCTGCTGGTGTACATGCCAACTATTAGCAATAAAATGCTAACAAAGTGAATCTGCTGAAATCAGATACCCTTCTATAAACCAATCAGAGAGAAGTAGTGATGAAATTTTGATTTTCGATTTGGGGGACACACAAATGGGTGTTGTGGGACGGCTTGAACATAAAGTATTATTAGTTATTAAAAAATATGAATACATTATGTAAAATATTAACAGTATTTTATTAATAATAATTTGTTACTATTAATAATATACTAATACTAATATTAATACTAAAATAATAAAATTGATATTTTTATTATTCAAATATTAATACATTATTAAATTGAACATTTTCTAGTACTTTTTTACTATCTACAACTCCTAGTAGTTACTTTTAAGTTCCAAATAAGAGTTAACTATTAACATTTCAACATAATCAACTCATCCAAAGCTTCCAAACACAGACACAGATTCAAACAGGCTTCAGCTTGAGCAGCCGTTTTCCGCTTGGTCCTAGTGCTCAACCCGTCTCTATTTAATATAGTGTAACATTGTTTTTGGACAGTAACAACTGCAGGGGACCAAAACTGTCTTTTGAAAAAGTGCAGGAGACATGTCCCCTCTGTCCCCCTGCCCCTCCCCCACCAAATTAAGTCCATGGAGTGAAGTATAGGGAGTATATTAGTATATTAGTATATTAGTATCACATAGGTGATAATTACAGGGCGTAGGTGTGTCATGAAAAGTTCTTTAGTGCACTAAACTTCTGTGTGACCAACACTAACATGTATACAGTGTAACACAAAGACCAACTCTGGCCCAGACTCTCAGGTGTGAAATCGCCCTGAAACATCATTCCTTGCATCAACAACACATACAGTACAAGCACACCTATAGGCCATAAATGTATATACATGTATATATGAGAACATATGAGTCAAATGTTCTGTAACTAAATAGAAACCCATCTACTCACGTTCATCACTCTCTTCTATTGTATACAGTTCTTATGATGGATTTACTATAAACTGGCAGAGAAAAAATCATTTTGAGCTTTTCTGTCGAGATTTTTATAATTTTTTTCTGCCATTTTGTCATGCTAGACTTGAGCTGGGTGGGCTAAATTTGGTTTATGTCATGTCACGTTGGCAAAAGTACAAATCAGTGATAGCAGAATGTTTATGTCAGCTATAAACTGTGCTCAGGCAGCAGGATGTGGATTCTGCAGATTTTGTTCACGAGCATCAGTATTTTTTGGGTCGATGTTCTTCACGTGTTGAAAAGTTTGCATTAAATGTAATCCCTGTTCGTAGTGTGACAAGGTGCACAGGACGGTATACTACAGTACTTCTGCTCACAACTGCTATTTAAAAATATTCAGCATGAAGATAAATGTCCACATCTGTCCTCAGTGTAACGTCACCGTAGTTTACTAACTGAATCTGTTTGCTCTCCCTCACATGATGCTCGTTCAGTGTCTTGCATCTTATAAGCTGCAAACATTTCACAACCACCAATGAATGAATGAACGTTACACTTATATAGCGCCTTTCTCAAACCCAATTATAATTAACACACTCCATTTACACACTTAGGACTCAATCACATGGGTCACCACGATTTTACAGGGGCACCACATGTGTTCGGGGTTCACCACGCATCCCTTTCGTCCACACCCCCTTCCCCGGGAAGAAACTTCATAAATAATCAGTCATAAGGCCGTTGATTAGCCGCGGTTGGTTATGCGAAAGGTGCACCCACATGCCTAGCACCAGTACTGGGTATTTGTGGCTGTAACTGTATACTGTAGAGCTAAACAAAGGTTTGCCAAAGTCATCTCCCGTCCATGTGGTTCTATCAGATAGTGATGAATGACGGTTCTTGATGCAGTGCTGTCTGAGTAATCAGAGGTCACAGGTGTTCAGCTTACATTAGCACCCTTTACACACTGCAATTCCTCCAGATTCCTTGAATTGTTTAATGGTATTAAGCAGTGTAGAAGGAAATATGCAAATCCTTACCAATCGTTCTTCGAGGAACATTGTTTTTAAACATTTTAATCGTTTTCTTACACATTTGTTGACAAACTGCAGCTCCTTTGCTCAGCTTTGCTCCTCAAAAACTTGTCGTGGATACTGCTTGTGTACCACATCATTATTTCAGTCACTTGTTGACTAGGGTGACCAGATCCGAGATGACAACAAACAGGACACCTCAGCAGGGTTTTTTTTTTTTTTTTTTGTGCTTGAACATAAATTGTATTATTATTAATTATTAATAAATATTGACAAATTATGATTTATATTTTAGTAATAATTACTTGTTACTATTAAAAATACACTATTAATAACTATGACATTTATTATGAATAATAAAATTATAAAATTAATATTAATCATTAATAAAATATTAATACATTATTACATATTATTAAAAATAATAAACTGTTAAAAGCATGTAGCATAAAATTATGCTACATCCTTTTCACTCAACTTCACTTCAGCTCATTATCACCAGTGTTACACTTATGTTTGGACTGTATGGTCAATAGATCTTATTTACACAGAATTATACCTCATTTTTGAGTAAAAATAAGCAAAAATTCGGAATTATTTTGACAATAGTTCAACTTGTAAATAGACGACTTATCACAGACTGGTAGACACACACACAGACTCAAATGTTAATGTTTATGAATTTTATTATTAAACTTCTGATATAAAATATGACTAGCTGCCGTGACACAGACAGAACAAACGGTCAACATTTGTCAGAGCCAGTCGGTGAGCTTGTAGGCGGCCTCAAGGGAAAATGGCTTGGATTTCTGCTGGGTCCTAATGCTCGCCCAAGTACAACGGAATGGAATAGGTGGAGGGCGAGACTAGTTTGTGAACAAAACGCTTCTCGAGTAAAAACAAAATTCCGGACATTTGTGAAATTCTGCCCGGACATGTTTTTAGGTCTCAAAAAGAGGACATGCCTGGGTCAAAGAGGAGTCTGGTCACCCTATTGTTGACATCACTTATTTGAAATCACATCATTATTCCTTCTTTTACCCCATTACTAGCCCTAAATTACCTGGTTTCGTCCCACAGTTCAAAAACATGGACTTCAGGAGAATTAGATGCTTGAAATTGTCCTGGTGTGAGTGTGTGTATGTCTGTGTGTGCCCAGTGATGGACTGGTGCCTTGTCCTGGCTAGACTAGTGTAATGACCTGCCCAACACTCAATGAAAAGTTAGAGGGATTCACTGCAACTGGGATCAAGCCTGGATGGATGAATATGTAGAGAATATTATGGAAAATAAGAATAAATATACTGTATCATGAACATAACACGGGTAAATGCTTATTTTATGGTACATCTCGACTGCTAAAACAATAATTAAACATTTACAATCTGATCATCATCAGCTGTAAATCATGGAGGATGTTTTTAAAGAGACGACTTCTTGAAAAGACATGATGACTGCCTGTGCACAACAATCTCACCCACGCCTCGTACAATAAATGTGGTTAATGTAGGTTATTCACACTGCATGATTAATAATTCAGTGTTCACATGTGGGAATGCTTGCGATGTTTAGCTTGAAATCAATTGTTAAGCGATTGGTGGCTTTTAAACCTGTGGTAAATTAATTTATTAATTTAATAATGAAATAATTAATTATTTCACTGTCACTGGGGGCTGTTAACCATCACTGAGCACAGGCCTGGGTTGACCGTGTTAACTGCTGTTGCACTAAAACATCAATTTCAAACATTTTGCAGATACGCTTCACGATTCACATACATCCTAGCCTTCCAGCTCATTAAACCAATGTGATATCTTTAGCATTTAATCTTAATTTAAATGCAAACGACTCCTTCAGATGATACGCTTTTGATTTGATGTTTTATTTGTAGAACAGCTGTGATGGCACTATCATTACAGTGCCAGATGCCTTAGCATAGGTGATGCCACAGGTGTCAGTACGGCCCCGGTAGTACCTGAATGTTTGTTCATTCCTGCTGTTGGCGTTCGAATGCCAGCCTTGTTTCCATGCCATTTCACCCCACTCTGATTACGTCAGCCTTAGCCCGAACATCAAAACTTATCTCCGAAATTCAGCCTGTCAGCCCTTATCTGCTGCCTTTCATGCAATAATACACTTCAGAGCCTTGGCAGTTCTTGCTGCACAGTGGCACTCTAATGCGAAGCAGATATAGATTTAAAGAAGGCAGTGGGCCGTGTGTGTGTCTCCATATTTGCCTGCCTGTGGGCTAGCTGGAGATGCTTCAACACACATGAACCTCATGAGTAGGAGTTCATTTTTACAGTGCTGACCCCTGAGGCTGGCTGGAAGGGGCATGATGTGGAGAGACCAACATCCTAAAGAGGCCTCCTCAGAGGTAACTGCATTAATAATGAAGGAAAAGTGAATAATCATTAGCCAGGAATTTGATCTTTGCATTTAACCCATCCGTGCACACCTGCACTAGTGAACACACTAAGGGGCAGTGAGGACACATAACTGTAGTGGTGAGTAGCCCCTATACATGGTGCCTGGGGAGCAGTTTGGGCTTAGATGCCTTGCTCAAGGACACTTCAGTCACGTTCTGTAAGGGGATTGAACCAACAACCTTCCAGTGACAAGACCATTAGGCCACAGCTGGCTCCACAATGTTGTTATTTAGTTATGTGCTGGCCAACTTCCCATCATAAGCCTGGTCCCTGTTGACCAGAAATTGCTCACAACTATGCTACCAATGTGTAAACTTTCAGTGCAGTGGGCAGCCCTGTCCACAGCACCCAGTGAGCATTTGGGGGTTAGATGCCTTGCTCACTTCAGTCACATGTTGCCAGGGGATTGAACCAACAACCTTCTGGTCACAAGACCATCAGGACACAGATGCCCTCACAAGTTGCAATGCCTTGCTCAAGGGCACTTCAGTCATGTTCTGTAAGGGATCGAACCAACAACCTTCCAGTGACAAGACCATTAGGCCACTGCTGGCCACCAAAGTTGTCCCTAACTATCTAGTTATGTGCTGGCCAACTTCCCATCACAATCCTGGTCCCTGTTGACCAGAAATTGGTCACAACTATGCTACCAATGTGTAAACCTTCAGTGCAGTGGGCAGCCCTGTCCACAGCACCCAGGGAGCAGTTCGGGTTTAGATGCCTTGCTCAAGGTCACTTCAGTCATGTGTTGCCAGGGGATTTAACTAACAACCTTCTGGTCATAAGACCACCAGGACACAGTTGCATGCTCACAACTATGCTACAGATGTCCAAACTTTCCATGCAGTGGGCAGCCCCATACATGGCACCCAGGGAGCATTTGGGGATTAGATGCTTTGCTCAAGGACACTTTTGTCACATTTTGTCAGGGGATTGATCCAACAACCTTCCAGTCACAAGACAACCAAGACACAAGATGTGTGGAACTAATTAGTTGTGTGTTTGCAAACTTCCAGTCTTCAGCCTGGGTCCCTATTGGCAGGAATTACTATCAATTTGTAAACTTTCCATGCAGTAGGGAACCCCATCTAGGAGCAGTAGGGGGTTATATGCCTTGCTCAAGGGCACTTCAGTCATCTCCTGCCAAGGGAGATCAAACCAATGACCTTCCAGTCACAAGAAGTTGTGTGTAACTAAATGGCCAGCTTTCAATCACAAGCCTGGGTCCCAAATCACCAGGCTCACAGGAATTGCGACAAGATTTACCAATGTGTAAACCCTCTGTGCAGGGGGCAGCTTTGTCCACAGGAGCCATTCTAGGTTATTTGCCTTGGTCAAGGGGTTAGAACCAGAAACCTTCCAGTCACAAGACCACCAGGAAACAGCTGCCCTGACAAGTTTGACTTGGTCCTAAAGCTGGGCGATATGGCAAAAAAAATTATCATATTTTTTTCTATATTGATTGATCTCGATAATTATCACGATATTAAATTTTCGTTAATAAACTTCAGAGCAGAAAAGTGAGAGCAGACAGATGCGCATGCGCTGCAGCGAGAAGCGAGCAGTGTGACTTGTGCCGCTGTGTAAAGATGCAGTTCTTGTCTCTCAGCTCTAGAGAGTGACGTTGTTTGCTTGTTTCTCTGCTCATATCACAGCTGTTTATGCTCGTTTCTCTTGTGCTGCGTGATTACAGTGTAACCGTTGGCAGCGCTGGTGAGGAGGATCTAACAGGCAGCAGTATCAGACAACTCAGAAGACTCTTTCTAAACTTGGTTCTCAAGAATACAAGCTCTCACTGAAACTCTCAGCTGCTGTCCTCTCTCTCTCGCAGCTCCATTTGTAGACCCGCCTCTGCAGTGCAGCCACTGGATGGGCGACGTTCACACAGATGTACCAATCCGGGGAGAGGAGTGGAGCCGCCGCCGACAGGAGCACTAGAGCAGCAGACACGTAACAGACTGTCAAGCTGCTTAGACGTGAAATGGAAACGAACGTTCATGCTTATCGAATTCTACTGTCCTGGCTTATCATCGTCATCGAGCGAAAAATTATTGTGAAACAAAGTGATATCGTTTTATCGCCCAGCACTACTTGGTCCCTAACCGCCAGACCTACGGTTGTGGGTTAGGTGCCTTGCTCTAGGGTCACTTAAGTCTTGTCCTTCCAGGGGATTGAACCGGCTATCTTCCGGTCACAAGACGTGTTCTTAATCACCATGCTATGGCTGCCCACACTGGAGTTTCCTAAACTGGATCCAGATTACGAGGGTGTAGTGCTCACACACACATCCGACTTTCCTGTTGTGATGCTGTGTTTTATGTTGGCGTAAATTCTGCTCATCAAACATGACGAGTGAAGCTCTTATAAGACAATTCAGCGAGAGAACTTAAAATTGAGCTGAACAACAAAGGCACAGAAGACATATTAAAAGGACAGTGATGTGTCTTTGCCTTTCTTTCATCTTTTGAGGCACTAAGGGATTATCACCAAATGTTTGTCATGTTCTCCTCCTGACTCATTGTTCAGATTTGTGCATCTTTTTTATTTTAAATGGAAATGAAGGTGATTTATGAGTAGGTGTTCAATAAGTAATCTAATCACATAACTGATGAACCTAAGTAAACAAGCTGGAGTGAAGACAAACAGCAGTTTTACTCTGGTCATTTGTCATTCTGCTGTGCCACTGATTCATGTAAATGAAAGGCTCATTTGTGTACCAGTGTTTGCTCATTAAGGAGATACGATTCCCACTGAGCTTGTTCAAATAACAAGGGAATCTTTATTGTGGAGGAAATATCTTCTTTCAGGATATTAAAATAATATTTGCAGTCATTTCTGCCGGAATTGACTGATAGAACACTGTAAAAGAAAAAAACCCCATAAAATTTAGAGTAAAATAATGGCAGATGTGGTTGCCAGAGTTTCAACATAAATCAAGAACTTTTGTTTACAGTACATTACTGGGAATAAAACAGATGTCATGTCATGTCACACGCCGTCATGGCTTCGCGATGGTAGGCTGCACAGACGAGTCACTTCTCTCCAATGCCATCTGGTTCTGGTTGCTTGTAGCAGGCTAGCACCTGAT
>BRDA01027914.1:0-21450 GCA_036984385.1 Crenuchus spilurus | reverse complement strand
CTTTCTCTCCCTCTCTCTATTTTTTTCTCTCTCTGTCTCACCCTGTCTCTCTCATTTTCTCTTTCTCTCCCTCTCTCTATTTTTTCTCTCTCTGTCTCACCCTGTCTCTCTCATTCTCTCTCTCTCTCTCTTTCTCTCTCTCCCTCTCTATTTTTTTCCTATCTGTCTCACCCTGTCTCTCTCATTCTCTCTCTTTCTCTTTATCTATCTCCATTTCAGTCTCTTCTTCCCTCACTTTCTCTCTCCATCTCTCTATTTTTTTCTTGCTCTGTCTCACCCTGTCTCTCTCATTTTTTCTCTCCCTCTCTCTATTTTTTCTCTCTCTCTGTCTCATCCTGTCTCTCTCATTCTCTCTCTCTCTCTTTCTCTCTCTCCCTCTCTATTTTTTTCCTATCTGTCTCACCCTGTCTCTCTCATTCTCTCTCTCTCTATCTATCTCCATTTCAGTCTCTTCTTCCCTCACTCTCTCTCTCCATCTCTCTCGGTCTCCTTGTCTCTTTTCTCTCATTCTCTTGATTTTTCTCTCTCTATATTTTTTTCTCTCTCTGTCTCACCCTGTTGTCTCTCTCATTCTATCTTTCTCTCCCTCTCTCTATTTTTTTCTCTCTCTGTCTCACCCTGTCTCTCTCATTCTCTCTCTCTCTATATATATATATATTTTTTTCTCTGTCTCACCCTGTCTCTCTCATTCTATCTTTCTCTCCCTCTCTCTATTTTTTTCTCTCTCTGTCTCACCCTGTCTCTCTCATTCTCTCTCTCTCTATATATATATTTTTTTTCTTTCTCTATCTCACCCTGTCTCTCTCATTCTATCTTTCTCTCCTTCTCTCTATTTTTTTCTCTGTCTCACCCTGTCTCTCTCCTTCTCTCTCTCTCTTTATCTATCTCCACCTCTATTTTTTTCCTATCTGTCTCCCCCTGTCTCTCTCATTCTCTCTCTCTCTCTCTCTTTATCTATCTCCATTTCAGTCTCTTCTTCCCTCACTCTCTCTCTCCATCTCTCTCTGTCTCGTCTCTTTTCTCTCATTCTCTTGATTTTTCTCTCTATATATATTTTTTTCTCTCTCTCTGTCTCACCCTGTCTCTCTCATTCTCTCTCTCTTTCTCTTTCTCTCTCTCCCTCTCTATTTTTTCCCTATCTGTCTCACCCTGTCTCTCTCATTCTCTCTCTCTCTCTCTCTCTCTCTCTCTCTTTATCTACCTATCTCCCTTTCAGTCTCTTCTTCCCTCATTCTCTCTCTTCATCTCTCTCTGTCTCCTTGTCTCTTTTCTCTCATTCTCTTGATTTTTCTCCCTGTGTCTCACCCTGTTTTTCCTTCCCATTCTCTATCGCTATCTCTCTATCTATCTCTGCCTATCTCTCTCTCATTACCTTTCTCTGTTTCCTTTTCTCCCTGTCTACTTCCCTTTCTCTCTTTCTCCCTCTCCATCTCTCTCGGTCTCATTGTCTCTTTTCTCTCTCATTCTCTCTCTCTCCCCCCTTCTCTCTCTATTTGTCTGTTTCATTGTCTTTTTTCTCATTTTTTCTCTCCCACTTGTTCTCTCTCTCCCCTCCTTCTCTCTCTCCCTATTTTTCTCTCTGTGTCTCACCCTAATCCCCCCTCTATCTCTCTCTCTGTCACTGTCTGTCTCAGTTCTGTCTTTTTATAAGTAACAAATGAGTCATAATGTTATATGAGAGTTTCTTCAGTAGAAATGTATCTTTAAAACATGAACATATGAGTCTGAAAAGAAATGTTGGTGATGATAACTGTTTCTGCTTTTCTCATCATTTTTCATGATCGTCTGTTTGCATTTGTGTATCACTTTACTAAAACTCTTTTCTCTCTCTCCATCATATTCTGTATATATTTAAATTTATTTTAATTCAAAAGAAATTGCAATTGAATACCATTTCTATAGATGACATGAAAAAGGAAATAAATAAAAAGAAGTCAGCCAATCAGAAATTGGTATAGCTGGTATAGCTATGTAGCATTTTCTATATGAGTGTTATCATCATCATCAACATCATCATCACTTTTTTTGAGGCTGGTTAGTTCACAGCAAATTTCCTCTCACATTACAGACACATGGCACTGAGAAGAGCAGTGCACTGAATCAGATGTGTTCATATGTTTGTTCTTTATCCTAAAATCCTGCTTTATCCTAAAATCTGTATTTGCAGGAATTCACCTGCAGTTCCTGAACTTCTCCACGGAGGCAGTGCACGATTACCTGGAGGTTCGGAGTGGGACGGTGGACAGTGGCTCGGTGATTGACCGGTTCAGTGGTTCTGTCGTCCCTGAATCGTTCTTCAGCACCACCCACGAGACCAGCTTCCTCTTCCACAGCGACTACTCGCAGAACAAACCCGGCTTCCACATCACCTACGAGGGTAAGACGCCGTCCTGACCCGTATCTCAAGACCTGTTTTGTGTTGTCAGTGTCTTCAAGTAGTTCACACAGTAAATCTGCCAGTGTTAAATCAACACTATTAGAGTTAAATTAACACTGAGAGTCTTACATTTTGACACCCTCAGTGTTAATTTAACTCTAATAGTGTTGATTTAACACTGGCAAATTTACTGTGCATCTGTTTCTCTGTATGCTTTATTAGCTCCCTTTCACTCTCAATGGTCAGGACCCCCACAGAGCAAGAATTATGGTTGGATCATTCTCAGCACTGTAGTGACACTGATGTGGTGGTGGTGTGTTAGTGTGTGTTGGTCCACCTTGTAGATGTAAAGTCAGACACAGTAGCTCAACTGTAACACACCACCACCACATCAGTGTCACTACAGTGTTGAGAATGTTCCGCTCAAACACTATGGGGGTCCTGATCATTGAAGAACAGGGTGAAAGGAGGCTAACAAAGTATACTGATGCACTACAGTCTGTAACAATGTGCATGTTTATGGTCTATAAAGCTGATAAAATGGACTATGAGTGTAAATACAAGGTCATCACTTTAATGTTATGGCTGATGTGTATTCTCTGTTGAGTTTGTACTGTACAAATGCTAAAACCTTAGTCAAAAAGGTAAAGGGTCGTTTTTCTGTCTATGGTATTGATTTAAAGTTTAGAATCTGCACTTCCAGTAAGCTGAGAGATACTGTAATTAATATCGAATTATGGCTTGCTTTCCTCCTCAGGTGTAAGGTCATGTTTATGGGAGCTTTAAATAATGCAGTTTTCTATTGACCTTAATGACATACGCTTCGCTGGGATGCACTTCATATATATTTATTTTCAGTGTGAGATCCTTTGAGACTTTTAGTCTGTGAACTCCTCCCTTCAGTGTCTTTGAATTGATTGATTTTGTATTCTGAGCAAGGTTTTATGAATATTCATGAGAGCAGATGCAGTATGTTATGGTATCTAAGGTACATGTAGGTGTTGGGGCCATGCTTTGAAAGGCTTTGGGTTGAGGAAAGCTGTGAAGCTAATTTGCCTTATTTTATACTCTTTTACAGTCAGTATCTGTTATCACTTTTGTTTAATAGGATTTTAAAGCAACCAAACTTGTTATTGTGCTTTATACAGCTCCAGAAACATGAAATAATGTTCTCTGATTGGCTGGCATGTGTATATTAATTCTGTAAATGGGACACCTATGTTTAAATTTTTTATATTAAAAAATAATGTTTAATTATTCTTTTATATCAATGGTCTGGCTTTAAGTGATATAGCCGTAATAAATATCCATTAATTGACTATTTTTGATAGATTACAGCCAATTTACATTTACAAACATTTTGTGATAAACACAATTTTTTTGTTACTTTAAACTTTTTCTTTGTAAACAAAAATGCACTAAATGTGGTCATTCTGGTTTAAGCAGCTTAACAGCCTTTGAGGTGTCCTGTTACATAACATTTATGCACTTTTTGGAGGAAAAATCAGTTCTTTGTCCATTAATTTCTAATAATAGGACTTCGAAGGCTGTTATGTCACATTATTTACTTGGCTGATCCACTCATACCAGCGCAGCACCCACCGAAACAACACCACCACATCAGTGTCACTGTAGTACTGAAAAATGATCTGCTCAAGTACCTGCTCTGTGGGGGTCCTGACCATTGATGAACAGAGACTAATAAGCTTGCAGACAAACAGATGGCACACTTTTTGTTTAATTTGTTAATTTTTGTGTCTCCGATTAAATATTCAGATATTTTCAGTCTGTCGTTTGACCTAAACCCTCCAAAATCAAACCACTGCACCCCTACTGTGCGCACTGACTCAGACAATACAAATGTTCAGTTTTGTATGCTGTTCTCATTCCACTTTCATTCTGTAATGGCACTTTTATCTTTAAACATTTTTTTTCTCTTTTAAATCTCTTTTCTGTTGTTTCAAGCATTACCTTTCCTTGCTTTGCTTTAAGCTGTATTGACATTACAGCCTTGCATTTTGGCTATTAAGCTTCTGTTGTTGATGTTCCGCTTTCAGCATACGAGCTCCAGAGATGCCCTGACCCGAGGCCCTTCCGGAATGGACAGGTGATAGGCAGTGATTTCGGAGTGGGGATGACCATTTGGTTCCAGTGCCAGCCAGGCTACACGCTGTTGGGTCAAGCTTCACTCACCTGCCAGCATGGAATCAGCCGAAACTGGAACCACCCAGTGCCTCGCTGTGAAGGTAACACCATCCACAGGGTTTATATACATGCTGTGGAGTTTACTGAGCTCAATTACATCACTAGTCTTGCTCTACAGGTACAATCTGGTTAATGTTAAAGGTACAGTTTAGCAAAATTTGGGCAGCCGTGGACTGAAGGTTAGAGAAGTGGGCTTTGGACCAAAATGTTCCTGGTTCATGAACCTGGACATGGCTGAAGCGCCGTTGAGCAATGCATCTAAACTCTAACTGCTCCCCAGGTGCCAGGTGCCTCACTAGTCGAGTGTTCACTGCATAGTTTGGATGAAGGGGTATTTTCTCAGTGTAGCACCATGGTGAAAGAGTTGGTTCTCATTCTTCAAAGAAGTTTGGTGCAATTTAGTTTTTTTAGTTTTGAACCAGAGCTATGAGGCTCATAATGCAAGTGCAAAAAAAAGTTAGCATTGTGCTAACTGTATGCCTAAAAAATCACAGACTTGTCTCAGAGTGCCGAGCTGTTGAATAATCAAAAGCAGACTTGCTAATGTAGTTTCTGGCCCTGTATAACAAACTGTTATCTACAAAAATAGGCTGAAGTACAGGGTGTCCCGTTTGCTTCTTTACCCAAACAACTGAATATCTTTAATACTAATGAAGATACAGAGATAGAATTTGGATTCAATAACCTTCAGTCTGCACGATTACAGTTAGGGTAGATGGGTGTTAATTTCCAACAACTAATATCCGCAGATGTCGGAGTAGAGGCCGGCGCCCATCCAACCATCTCCATCGGTCACCTGCCGCTGCAGTGAGACATTAAAGTCCTCAGTTATCCTTGTGGACACAGCACAGGATTTTGGTTATTTTACAAGCAAAGATCTGTGCATCAGTGCACAGTAGAGCAGGAAGTGTTTACAGTGTGAAAGTACTGAATAACAAACCCGATTAAGAAGGCACAGAAAAAGAAATCTGCCAAAAAAACAGCATGTTTTGCAGACCACATCACCACCTGATCAGGAGAAAAGAAGTGCATGCTGGACATTTACAGCACATTGTATCAGTCCTTTTCACACACACTGAGGTTTATTTAATCCAGATTTCATCTCAGTACCTTCATTAGTTTTAAAGTTATTCACAATTGTTTGGGTAAAGAAGCAAACCGGACCCTGTATGTTAGCAGAGCTAAAACAGCAGTAGCATCCAACTTAAAGCCTGAATTCTCTTCATGCTTGTATTCATTGTGATTATAAATTCTATGGCATACATTTTCATTAACTGTAGCCTACATTAGTCTCAAAGAACTGAAGAAGCAAAGTCTGGACACCAAACATGGCTAGACGGACCACCTACGGTGACTACAGGAGGCTGATGAAATTCATTCAAAGTCATGTTTACCCAATTTTGGACATGTTTGAAGTTCACAGTTAAATTAATTTAAAGCTGGAACTGCAAGGCTAATTTAGCTAACACTAGAACTCAGTAGTCACCTAAACTAGCTCTGTAATTTGTCTCGGAATACATTACCAGAAACCACTCAAACTTTATATCAGCTTTACGACAGAGGAACCTGATCCAAGACGAGACTTCTATGAGATCTTCTGTGAGGTTTGAGGTGTGTTGATGTGAGATGGTGATAACTGATTTCAGGGTGAACTGTCGCTCTAAAGTCGTAGTTTGGCCAGGAATGCTAATGTCGCTGACAATGTTAGCATTCCGCGTGACCTATCCAAGGGCCTGGAACCCAGCCGTTAGCTGGTCGTGCCCTGCTAGCTGCTATTCAGCATTTTCAGTAGAGTTTTGGAGGTTTTGCTGTGTGGGCAATGGTGCTGCTATCAAAGGCTTTTTGTTACACTTTCTTCACTGTACATTCACTGAGTGCATCACTGTGTGGGGTTCAGGTGCGGCGCTTACTTACTGCGCTCTGACCTTTATAAACAAGGCCGAAACTCCGGCGTGCACTTGCATCAGCACACAGCAGGTGATAAGAAATGACAAGTGTGTTGTTTAAAGAGCGCTACTAAAAAATCTTGACATTTTGTGTGTTTTTGTTCTCGCCGCTCTCTTGCCTTTTCAGCACTTTGCGGAGGCAATCTGACCTCTTTGGAGGGGACCATCTACTCTCCGGGTCATCCAGATGACTACCCCAACCTCAAGGACTGCGTGTGGACCATCAGGGTTCCTCCCGGCAACGGCATCCGCGTCAACTTCACTGTGCTCAACACGGAGCCCATTTACGACTACATCACCATCTGGTAAGAAGGATGCTAAAGCAAATACAAGAGATGCTGCTTTAGAATGGGCGAATTCCACTGAAGCTTTAAGCTGTTGGGAACATTCTTTATGCACTACCACTCCAAGGCCAGAAGGGAATTCATGATCAATAGCACTTTAACTGGAAAGTACTATGTACATATATCATCACTGTCAGAACAAAAAATATTGTATCTACAAAATGGTAACTTTCCACGGGAAAGAAATACGGGTCTTAAAGGGCTCACATAATGGAACGATATTCTTTGCTGGTTTACAAGGAAAATTTAGATGTTGTGTGTAAACAATGACCCACATTTATCAAGAGTCTCAGTAAGAAGACTAGGATCAAGTCTCAATGGCACATAAAAGACATAAGCTGATCCCAGAAAAGTATTTGTTTCTTGAGACGTTTGATAAATATGATCCATTGTTTCAAACTGTATACTTTCCCAAGTCTATAAATTCCATATAGAACTAAACTGAAGGATACACAATGGCTGCACAGCTAAAGTGGTTTCCTTATTCAGGTAGTTGTTCGGCTGTTGCAGCATGGTCATTAAGGTGCAGCTGACTTTGTTAGGTGTTTGCTATGGCATTGGTATGTGGTTGCTATGGTATTATAGGTGGTTGCTATAGTAATCCAGGTGATTTTTGTGGTGTTGCTAGCTGATAGATAAGTGGTTGCTATGGTATGTCAGGTGGTTGCTATGTTATGCCATGTGGTTGCTGAGGGCTTTCAGGTGCTTTCTGTTGTGTTGCTAGCTGATTGTTAAGAGGTTGCCAGGTGGTTGCTATAGTGTTGCTTGGGATGTTGCTGTAGTGTACGTGTACTTTTCGTACATTGAGGTTAACAGTGGTGTCCCACAGGCCATTGAAGCCAGAGAGAAACAGCAACTCCAGTGAGTGTTACAGAGCAACCAACACACCAAAGTGCACCAGTTAACCTCTACAGTATAATGAACACTGGACCTATGAGAAAAGATTCAGCGATCACCACTGCAAACACGTCAAGCCAAGCCTTGTTATTTCCACTATTATAGTGGTCATAATGTTCTCATATGACTGTGTAACCTTTTTTAATTAAATTATTAATATTCAGATTTTTGGCTAATGTCATCTACATCTAGAGCAGAGGTCATCAACCTTTTTGAAACCGAGAGCTACTTCTTGGGTACCGATTAATGCAAGGGCTTTATTAAGGCCATATGTTTCACAGTGAAAAACCTTAAAATAATTACAAAGAAAAAATAATAAATGAATATTACAGAAAATATTTAGATACAGTTTAAGTGCTTAATGCAACTGCTCTTAACACTTTATGTACATATTTGCTAAAACAAGTAAATATACTTATAATCCACCTCACTTTAGTGAATGTTTAAAGTACTGAGCTCAAGTCCAAATGCTAAAGGCTAATGCAGCCACTGTTAGCTTAGCCGCAGCGCTAACATCTTCAGAGGAACAGCCTTTATCACTTTAATGACTCTTACCGGCTGCCTCTCCACACTTCTGTACAGTATGTTAGTTAGTCTGAACGCCGTGGAGAGACTTTTGGACAGCGTGCTCTCACTGTATGGCGAGTGTAAACACAGGATTTATCACTTCTCAGGCCACTGCTCACCGCCATGCTGCTGCATGCGCTGCACCTCATTTTCCCCCCTTTTTTTCTAAACAGCGTTCGATCTGATTGGTTGTAACATTTTTTCATTTGACAACAGGTGCTTCTACTATATGTATTTCCTCTTATTTTGCTTTTGCTTTCAATGTATTATTTGATTTATTTTCATTTTAATTTATTTACACACAAATTTGACTCCGTAGTTATGGTGAGCTATTTTTAGAACAAAGGCCTGCGTGCAACTCATGTGGCGACCTGGTGCCCGCAGGCACCATGTTGGTGACCCCTGATCTAGAGTAAATAGTGTTGATATGATTTCTGAGTGAATCTTTCTATTAATTTCTTTTTGATCTACGGTATATGTGTAGAATACATCTGCTGTTTCCAGATTCTCTCAAAATGGAGCTGCTCATAAGTGTTCAGAGCTAAATCAGAGATTCTGTAAGCCAGGCTACTGACCTTGTGCTTTTCAGTACACGAGACAGTAGTCATGGCTTTGATTTGGAGGTCAGACTTATTCACAGCTACTGCAGAAGTGTGTTGATTTCTTTAGAGGCTGTTTCCAGCATTTCTTTTTTTTCTTCCCGGCAACAAGGTTTAATTACTCTCACTTCAAGGCTTTTTAGTACAGAGTTATGTTTTTCATCCACAGTAGCCTTCATACGTAAGCATGTGTCTGAATGGTGCTGACAGGTGAATTGTTTTGACGCTGCAGTGCTTTCGCTAATGCGCCGCTTGCTAATGCGAGGCAGCTGCTCGTCGCACAACACATTAATGCTTTTGCAAATTGAATTAAATGGATTATTATTTGGCAGAATCTAGATTTCCTTCAAAAGTGTGTTTTTGATTGATGACATTTCACCTTCAGTTTGGCCGTGTTAATGGCTGTGAACCTGTTGACACTGAAATTATTTTCTCCATTAGTCAAGAAGGGGTTTTTGAAACCTACAATAGATCACTGCAGCAGGGCCATGTTTTGGCTATAGCTCCGGGTCTTAGAATATGTCACTGTTTCTGAGTGACATCCACTGATGGACCTCCACTGAACACAGCCTGTGCAAGCTGAATATGATCATTTGTACATCTGTGTCAGTAATGAGTGCAACTTAAAATAGTAAACAAAACCATCACTAATACCTAGAAAGAAGGAAAGATACACAATTATACACAATATAAGAGCTTTACAGCAATTATAGCAAGTGTTTAGCAATTATAACAAGCATTATAGCAAGTGTTTAAACTAGTGCTCACTTAAGTGCTCCACAAAGAGATGCTCTTCAGTCTGTGTTTGAAGACTGTGAGCAACTCTGCTGTTTGAACAACCAGTGGGAGGGAGTTTATTCCAGCACCTGGGTGCTAGAACAGAGAGGAGTCTTGATGCTAGTCTTCCACATGTCTTGAAGGATGGTGGGTTAAGCAGAGCCAACCTAGAAGCTCTAACGCAGGGGTGTCCAAACTTTTTTCACTGAGGGCCACATACATAAAAATATAGGAGGGGCTGGGCCACTTACTAAAAATTAGGTATATAGCCTTAACTTTAGTGTATTAAAGTTAGAAAAATCAATTAAAAATGGTCAAATATGTTATATTGTTAAATATAATTAAAGACAAAACTGCCTTCATCGCAGCTTTCCATAAATGGACCTTTACTGATTTATTCTCATTCTCAGAACAGCATTATTGTTATTTAAGTTATTAGGCTTAGCAACACACCTATTAACGTTCGTTTGAAACAGTTATGAACATTAACAGACTGAACTGGACTTAATAACAGGAATGCATATAATTTTAGTAAATTATTCTGGTGAGTATCAACTGAGCTGGGTATGTAAATCGGGCAATCCAGTTGCGGTGCTGATCCGATGCCACTCGTGCAAAAATCAGGACAAATGTCACTTGATCAAGGAGCAAATCTGCATCAGATGAGATATATTAGAAATAATCACTCTCCCACCATGTCTAAAATTTTCTGCATTCACTCTCTACCTTTTGCTTCTTTGGTTTTGCCATGTTTAGTAACTTGGGGTAAATTTCTTGTGATCAGGGTTGCCAGGTCCAGCATAAATATCCAGCCCAAAGTCAGTCTAATAAAAATAATAATATTAATAATATAATAATAATTATAATAATAATAATAATAATAATAATAATAATAATAATAATAATAATAATAAAAGTCAGTCTCCTTCAGAAGCTTAAACTAGCCCAAAATATGTATGTCACACATTGCAAATGGCAAAACAACTATGAGTGTACGACTTACTATTTTGTTTATAAGGGATTTATTATGTCATTAATAATATGGTAACATTAGTGTTTATTAGTTCTTTTATAACAGTTTTATATCCCAGTTGAGAACATTTAATACTAACATAATTAGCAAAAAAAGGAACTGACATTTTCATTTCACATTTGCAGTTGCAATATCCCTTTTTCTCGTCATTAGGAACACTTTTAATCCATTGTATTAAACCTTTTTCTTTTTCCCAGATCTTGCAATACCCGTATTTCCCCCACTTACCTGGCATATTAGCTAGTGACTGTCTTCTCTTCACCTTCTGTGTGTCTATCTGTCTGTCTGTCTCTCTTCTCTCTCTCTCTCTCTCTCTCTCTCTCTCTCTCACCTGCTCTCCTCTTTACGCTGTACTTCCTTATGTTGTTATGTTCTCCTCGTACTTATTGTTGCATTCAATCTTCCAACACCCACTGTTCTTGTTGTTTTTGGCTGCCCCGGTAATTTTTAAGTATCCCGCCACGCTTTAATTTTCACCCGTGACTGAATTTTCAAATAAGCCCAATTTGGCGTGAAAACCACGAACCTGGCAACCCTGTCTGTGATAATTCTTTTTCAACAGTAGCTCCCCTGGTGTTAAAACTAAGAAGTGCAATACACTCAAGTAATAGTTGACGTGCTGGCCATATTCTATTCTATGTATAAAATTTATTGCGGGCCAATTAAAAATGCCCGTGGGCCGTAGTTTGGACACCCCTTCTCTAACGGTTCAAGGTGCGACTTGAGATTTGACCATTGCCATTAGGGGTTGGTACATTTTTTGCTTTGTATGCGACCATCAGAGTATTGAATGAGGTCAGTGAAGTGAGCACAGCAGTGGAGTGACATAAGAGAACTTGGGCTGATGGAAGACCAGCCGAGCAGCTGCATTTTGTATCAGCTGCAGGGGCCTGATGGCTGGCATAGGAAGACCAGTCAGGATCAGGTTGCAGTAGTCAAGTCTTGAGAGTACCTGAGACTGGACAAGCGTCCTGAGTTAGAATATTGTGTAGATGATTATACTTACATGCTTATTTTTGCAGTGCACATATAATCTGTATATATAAATGTAATATATAGCAAAATAACAGTAATACCTGTAATATCTGAGATGAGAGGTGATGAGAGGTCTCTGAAGGACCTTTAATGGGAGGAAACATGTTGAGAAGTGAATGGTTTTAAAGTGAAGGATCTAAACTGAGCTTCTGTTGTGTTTGTTCCTTGCAGGGACGGTCCAGAGCAGGCTTCCCCACAGATCGGCCAGTTCAGTGGCAGCTCAGCTCAGGAGGCCGTCTCCAGCACCTCCAACCATGTTCTCCTGAAGTTCCACAGCGACTTCAGCACCAGCGGGTTCTTTGTTCTCCGTTACCATGGTGAGCGTTCCATTCTTCCGCACGGCTATGGTTTCAGACCAGATATGTTTGTGTGTCATGTTGTGGCTTTCATTATATTGTTGCAAACCTTCACCCACGCACTGATATAAATGTGCAACATTCTTTTATTGTCCATGTATTCAATTGGCTCAGGAGCCATGAAACAGATTTTTACATGTGTTGTGATCACACGGTTTTTCACACGTGACCACACGTGTGCATTTTTTCCCACATAAAAACGTTATTTTTTATTTATTTTATTTATTTTTTGTTTAAAATACCAAAGTGATCACACAGTTGTTCCACATACGATCACATTTTTGCACGTGTGGTGATTTTTTTTCACACGTGACTACCTTTTTTTACTTTTTTAACATAGAAACATGAAATTATTATTTTTTTTACTTTAAATGCCAAAAAGCACTAGAAAATGAATGCATATTTGTTGTAATTATTAGCATCTTAACAGGTGTGTGTACTTCACTATTAGCTTGAATCTACATTCTCAGTAGGACATTTCCTGCATGTGCATGGTGAAGGAAACAAAGGCCTAATGGCGGAACGGCCTACAAATCACTGTTGCACCATTTCAGCGCCAACAGATCCCTAAAGGGCGTGTAAACGCACAATGTTCTTTCATTGTCCTTGTATTCATTCGACACAGGAGCCATGAAACTGCAAAGGCCTCCGTGAAGACGTCTGCACATAGTGGAGTGTGACATGCGTTTGGTTTTGCTGGGGTTTTTTTACACTTAGATGTAAAGCAGGAGGCTTTCATTGGAAAATTGCTGTAATGACAGCTGTCGTGATACGCTCCTGTATCTTGAATGGAACGTTTGCAGCCAAACACAGTACGACCAATTTGACGCAGTGTTCCAATACAGAAAGTTCAGCACAGAGCCATAATATTATGAAGAAGCTTTTGTGTGTCCTAACAATGTGAGTGGTCTTCACTTTGATGATGAAGCCTGAAGAAGTTGCCAAAATGCTAACTTTTCTTGATTTCCTCTGTTCGAATGCCGGCTACTGTCCCCCCGCAGGGAAAAACAAAGACAATATTGTTGCCGTTAGCGTAGTTTGTGCTGATGGTTACAGTGTTTACAAATGAAACATTACAGCATTAGGGAATTACAATAACCACCGTGCAATGCACAGCTCATTATGAATTTAAAAGATAATGAAATGATGGCAGTCCCAGAGCTAGCCAAAAGCGCTTCAGCTCTCCAATGTTAGACTTTTTACACATCTGCTCGTAATAATAATCTCCCTTACTTCCTCTCCAGTTCCTAATGAAACCTCATATTCCTCCCATTGCCTGGGAGATTTGCCCAAAGTCATTACATAACATTCAGTGCTGATAATTATCACGTTACTATATGCATTCCTTAAGTTTTCATCTAAACCAGTGTTCTCAAACCCTCCTCCTGGTCTACTCTCCTGTACATCAGTGCTCACCAACGTTCTGATAGGTTTTACCTTCAGCCCAAATTTCATTCAACTAATGAAGAACTTCCAGTGGCAATCATTTCATTATTAGGGTTGAAGTTCACATCTGTAGGAAGGTAGATCTTCAGGAGCATGGTTGGTGACCACTGCTGAAGATTCATCAAGAAAACAAAATTAATCTGATTTAAGACATACAATTCAAATCTGACATAAAGCAATTTTTACAACTGATGTCACAAAGCCGCTTTACAGGGTTAGTAATAACAAAACACCAAATCCTCAGTGAGCAAGCCAACGGCGACAGTGGCAAGGAAAAGCTCCCTCAGAGCTGGAGGAAGAAATCTTGGGAGGAACTGGACTCATATAGGGGACTCATCCTCCTCTGGTCAACAATAAGTTCTTAATAAATCACATAATCCTACAGGGCCCCCAAGAGTCCAAGCAAATCAGTCACAAATCACAAATCCTTTTTAACACTTTTTTCAGATCTACACTGCAAAACAGCACTACGTGAAATAAGCCAAATATTCCTAAATATGATCAGTTTTTCTTGTTTTGAGAAAAAAAATCTGCCAATAGGGTAAGCAAATGTTGCTTGGCTAGAATTCTTAAAACTAGCAAATGAATCTAACTCATGTGTTTTTAAATTAAATTGTCAAAAATTAAAGAAAATTGTGCTTCTTACTAGCAAAAAATGCTTTTCTTAAGAAATATTTTTAAAATGAGTTTTACGAGCTCTTGATTTAGAGTCATTAAATACATTTCTTAAATTAAGAATTTGTTCAAGTGGCCTTACTCTTTAAATAAAAAAAATAATATTATTCTTATTCTGGAATTTCAACCAAACCATAGTCATACCCTGTAACTCGTAAATAAAGTTCAAGATGAGCTGAAATATCTTAAGAAAAAGTTAAACATATGTTCTTAGAATGAGCTTAATTTTCTTGTGCAAAACTTGCTTCTTAAGAATTTTTTTCTTTTTAGACAAAAATAAGAAAAAAATTCCATAAAAAAGTTTTTTTTTTACTTTCTTAAAAATCATTTTTTGCAGTGTAATGGCACATTTTTTTCATGTGATCACTCGTTTTTATATGTGAGATCACACTTTTTTCCAATTGGATCACACATTTTTTTTTCCAAAATCAACTGACTGCACAATTTTGTACATGTGGTGCTCACATGTTCATAAGCCCAAGAAAACGGTTCTATTCTAATGCGTGTTTGATGTAATAATTAGCATCTTAGCATGTACGTGTACCTTTCTAGTAGCACTTTTCGCCTGAATGCATGTTCTCAGTAGGACATTTCCCACATGTGCATGTGGTTAGATGAAGGAAACAAAGGCCTAATGGCGAAACTGCCTACAAATCACTGTTACACCATTTCAGAGCCAACAGATTCCTAAAGGGCGAATAATTTGCGCTCTGCAGTGTGGCGAACGTTCGCTTCCCCAGCGACTCGAGCACAGTGCATCAAAGTGAATGGACTGATGACTGAGTGGGAGAGTGACTACAGTGCAGAACAGAGCAATACATCTCAGCTATTGCCTACAACTGCTGCAGAGTCATTAAGGGTTTTTTTTTCTTTTGTGGAAGTGTCCCGTTAAAAGCTCTGAACAATTATGACCAACGACAACGAATGACTTGTATTACCTGAGAGCAGCAGTGGCCTCCCATTATTTCCTTTTAATTAAAAAAAACGCCCTGAAATTAGCTGTCAAAGCTAATCAAGGTCAGTAGGATAGCAGAACATAATCACATGCATTGTCTTCTGCTTCGTGTCCCTGGCAGAGTAAGTCATTCCGTAATGTGCTGAAACAGAACGTCTTGAGTAACTCTGACAGGTGTTTCCTGATTGAACTGACTGAGTGGGAGAATGGACAAAGTGTTAGAATTACACATGACACTTAACAGCTCAAAGCCTATTACTGGTGCATGCATATATAAATAGTCTCTGTCAGAGGAAGACCTTGTCATTATACATCATTTAATAACAGCTCGTTCTTCATCTTGTGTGAAGGTGACATGACCAGTGGACCAACAGTAATGGTCCACCACTGACAAAGTCTTCCCCGGGTCACGTCAATCCATCCTTGTGCACTTAAGAGTGTTGTGTTTAACTCCAGATCTTCTCCAACTCTCAACTCCTACTGTTAGAATCAATAGAGTCGTGTCCTCCACTTAATTTTATTCAGCACCAGAGAACAGATAATAGCCTGAGTAGTACTACAATGTACATATAAATCACCTGCATCATATATATGCAATTTACAAGTCACATTATTATTGTACTTCTCATAGTGTTTTTATATTCTTGTCTTATATATTTTCTTCTATTTATGCATCTTACTGTACTTGAGCTGCTGTAATAGCGTATTTTCCATCTAGGATTAATAAAGTGACCTACCTGCCTCTCTTCCTACCTACTTACTTACCTACTTACCTACCTAACTCTACATCTATCTACCTTCTTACCTCCTTTCCTACCTCCCTATCTTCGTACCTGCCTGCCTACTTACCTTCCTACCTACCTGAATACCTACCTCACTTTCTACCTTCCTATCTATACCTACCTACATCTCTGTCTACCTCCCTACACACTAAGAAAATTAAGTACAGAAGGGTACTTACGAGAGTACAAAGGCTTACACTGGGGCTGAACCTTATTGAGGTACAATAGAGCACCTTTCCATTGTTGTACCCATGATTTTGTGCCAGGTAAGGTATTATTCTCTACCAAAAGAGGCTAAAATGTACCTTTGAGGGTACATTTATGAAAAGTGTACCTTTGAGAACAAGACGGTACTTATATTGTACCTGTTTTTTTAGTGTGTACCTCCATACCTACGACCTACCTTTATATCTACCTACCTATTTATCTACATAGCTACCTCCCTAACTCTCTCTCCCTCCCTCTCTCTCTCTCTCTCTCTCTCTCTTCCTCTCTCTCTTGTATTCTCTCTCTTTCACTCTCTCGTATTCTCTCTCTTTTGCTCTCTCTCTCTTGTATTCTCTCTCTCTCTCGTATTCTCTCTCTCTCCCTCTCTCGTATTCTCTCTCTCTTTCTCTCTTGTATTTTCTCTCTCTCTCTTGTATTCTCTCTCTCTCTTTCTCTCTCTCCCTCTCTCTTTCTCTCTTTCTGTCTTTCTCTCTGTCCCTCTCTCACTCTCTCTTTCTGTCTTTCTCTCTGTCCCTCTCTCACTCTGTTACTCTTTCTCTCTCTCTCTCTTTCTCTCTCTCTCTCTCTCTTGCTCTCACTCTTGCTTTCTCTCTCTTACTCTCTCCCTCTCTTTCTCTCGCTCTCTCTCTTGCTTTCTCTCTCTTGCTCTCTCTCTCTTTCGCTCTCTCGTATTCTCTCTCTCTCTTGCTCTCTCTCTGTCTCTCTCTCTAGCTCTCTCTCTCTCTCTCTCTCGCTCTCTCTCTCTCTCTTGCTCTCTCTCTCTCTCACTCTCTCGTATTCTCTCTCTCTCGCTCTCTCGTATTCTCTCTCTCTCGCTTGTATTCTCTCTCTCTTTCTCTCTTGTATTCTCTCTCTCTCTTGCTCTCTCTCTTGTATTCTCCCTCTCTCTTTCTCTCTTTCTGTCTTTCTCTCTGTCCCTCTCTCACTCTCTTACTCTTTCTCCCTCTCTCTCTTACTCTCTCCCTCTCTCGCTCTCTCTCTTGCTTTCTCTCTCTTACTCTCTCCCTCTCTTGCTCTCTCTCTTGCTTTCTTTCTCTCTCTCTTACTCTCTCCCTCTCTCTCGCTCTCTCTCTTGCTTTCTCTCTCTTACTCTCTCCCTCTCTCTCGCTCTCTCTCTTGCTTTCTCTCTCTTACTCTCTCCCTCTCTTGCTCTCTCTCTTGCTTTCTTTCTCTCTCTCTCTCTCTCTCTTGTATTCTCTCTCTCTTGCTCTCTCTCTCTCGCTCTCTCATATTCTCTCTCTCTTACTCTTGCTCTCTCTCTCTCTCGCTCTCTCGTATTCTCTCTCTCTCTCTCTTGCTCTCTCTCTTGTATTCTCTCTCTTTCTCTCTCTCTCCCTCTCTCTCTCTCTCTCTCTCTCTCTCTCTCTCTTACTCTGTCTTTCTCTCTCTCTCCCTCTCTCTCACTCTCTTACTCTTTCTCTCTCTCTCTCTCTCTATTACTCTCTGCCCCTCTCTCTCTCTCTCTCGCTCTCTCTCTCTCTCTCGCTCTCTCTCTCTTGCTCTCTCTCTCTCTCTCACAATCTGATGAGAAAGTCAGTTTTTTTAAGTAAAATGCACATAAACGTGTTTTTGGTGTCTATATGCATATCTAATGCTAATGTTTAAAAAATCCCACACTTCTGTAGTCTGGCCCAATGTCCTGCCCACTGCACTGTTTAATTAGTAAGTCTAATACTGAAGGGCAATGCAGATGTAAGTCTTGGTATATTCATTATAGGGCCACAGCTCTTCTCCCAAACTCTCTGCAATCCTTATTTCCATATCAGGAGGCTGGCAACCTTACCGCTGATCCCTAACAGTGATGGCTCTGTGCAAGTTTCAAACTAATAAAATGTGTTGTTCATAGTGAAACTGTTGCAATTTTAATGATCAGCAATGCATTAATTCCCTCTCTCTCTCTCTCTCTCTCTCTCTCTCTCTCTCTCTCTCTCTCTCTCAGCATACCAGCTGCGTGTGTGCCAGCCCCCTCCACCTGTTGCCAATGCGGAGATCCTCGCAGATGATGACGAGCTTGAAATCGGTAAAACATACACAGGTTTATTTTGCATGTTTCCTTTCATTTTTCACTCCGAAGCCTCATTAGCCCTGTCCGTTTGATGCCCACTGTGGAGCAGGTGTCTGCCGTCCGCCCGCTTCAGTCACACACAGCAAATGTTTAAATTGCCCGCAATTAATCCCCCTTTCATGTTGAGCAAAGAACACTTGATGGTCCGTATTTGTCATCATTAGTGTCGTGCTCGTAAGCAGTGGAGTCTTAATTAGCTGATTTGCTGATGAGCAGTAGTTTGAGAAGAAACATGGGGAGAAGCTCAGCATGTGTTCATGTATGTGTGTGTGTGTGTGTGTGTAATCACTCAACAGGAGACATCATTAGGTATCGCTGCTTGCCCGGATTCACACTGGTGGGCAGTGAGATTCTGACCTGTAGGCTGGGCGAGAGGTTGCAAATGGACGGCCCTCCTCCAGTCTGCCAAGGTAAGTTTGGCAGAGCGTCCAGCACACTGGCTGTCTCATTTATTTCTCGTGTTCTTCTCATTAACGTCCCGTGCCGAGTGCTCTGTCAGCAGCCGCTCAGGTCAGATGTGACAGGTTTATAATGCTTTAGTGCCGTTAAGCTGGACTGGGGGTTTTCTCCGTAATGAGGAGTTTTATTCTGTCGTGCTCTCAGTGGCCAAAACAGCTTTAAAGTTATTTTCTTATCCAAAGTGAGTTAGGAAATGTGCAAACAGTCACACTTTCTTTTCAAAGGCCCACTTTGGCTCATCTGTGAATGCTTACGTTGAAAAAAAAAAAGTCTAGAGACAGTGTTCGGTTAAGGTTTAGAGGTTTTGTTTCTTCTTGTTACAGTAAGAGATTCATTGCTTATTTTTTAGTTGCATGAAAAAGAGGAGTCTGAAGGTCTTTTGTTTTTACATTTGTTGTTCATTTCTGCCTGTTTAGCTTCAAATAAACCATTAAAAGCTTTGCAAAAACACTGGAATAAGTGAAGTGATTTTGCTGCAAACAAACCACAGGATTAACTCTTAAGTGTTAAAAAACATTAAAATTAGATTTTTAGTTGCAAACCTATATTCATGCTTAAATAAGTCCCAAACACGTAGAACTGAGCACTCATTTTCTCTCCTGCTGAAGGGTGACCTCTAGTGGCACAAACCTGAGTTGCAGGATGACCCGGCATGAAGTTCCTTTAGTGCTGTGCAGCCTAAAATAATGATTTCTGAAAATTTGTGTCGCTTTTTTGTGTAAATTGTGGTCATTATATCATTATATTACAAACTATGAAACACATTTTCTTCTAACGTGAAGGTTTTAATTGTTTTTTTAACCCATTAAAACATTTGAAACTTAAAGTGATTTTTTGAAGGTTGGAAGGCTTCAATGTTTACTGGGATTGTTTATGGAATAAAATAAGTCCATGAACTTTCAAATTTCATTTTTTAGTGATTAATAGTATTTATTGTTGTTTGTGGGCTGATATCTCAAACCTGAGCTAAAAAGCAGTGACACTGTTCTACCTCATCCTTCCACTATAGAAGATTGAGTATCTAGACCAGCAGCATCTGTGAATTTTATCCTAATCTCCAAAAAATCAGCTAAAGAGTACGTGTTACAAATATTGGTTTCAATTTATTTAAATAGGCCAAAAATATTGTCTTCTGAAAAATCTTGTCATGGAAAATGTTGGATGTGCACTTTTTGAGCAGTAGAGTACATGTATTTTTTTCATACTACATTAAACTCTACATCATTAAAGGAAAAGCTGAGCCCTTCGTTATGAGAAGTTAATGGAACTCTGGACACATGGAGGTTAAGAGAAGAGGTCACTTGCTGTGTGCTGTATGTAAGAAGTTTTTTCTGCTTCTTCTCCAGTGCAATGTCCAGATAATGAGGTGCTGTTTGACTCAACTGGAGTCATCCTGAGTCCGGGATACCCAGACAGTTACCCCAACTTGCAGATGTGCTCGTGGATGATTAACGTGGAAAAGGGCTACAACATCACTCTGCACTTTCAGCTTTTCCAGACGGAGAAGGAGTTTGATATCCTGGAGATCTTTGATGGTAAGCAGTATCTCCTCATTCATATGTGCATTGCCAGAAAGGAATTAATCGTAAACCTTTGACTGGTGAACCTCGTGGGTTTACACTAGCGATGCATGGCTGTCATAACTTCCAATTCTGCATGATTAATAATTGAGCAGAATGTTCCATTTCGTTCCCTGGTGAACTGGAAAGAGTATTAAAAAATATTCCGCCCTCATTTCCATATCCCATGCTTAGGCTCGCGAGTTGCATGTACTAGACGCCGACTAACGTGCTGGACTAATTGTTGACTAGAATTGATTATCAAGATATTTATTATTCCAAAATTGCATTTAGAATGTCATTAGGCAGTAATTACTTAAGTGTGCGCTATTAGCGAATTACGCTATTACTCATCATTGATTAGAAGCTCATTAGATGCTCGTGGTATTTGCAGTGCCCAGTGGACCAGCAAGTGAAAAGCAAAGTCCATTTTTGTCCTCGCTTATTTATAGAGGTACTGTAGTTTGCATGTAAGCGTCTGGTGCCCTTTTTTTGGCTTCATTGAACCTTCCACGTAACACTTTGCATCAGGCTCACTTTTGGACAGCACCGGTCTGATACAGTAATGATCAAGGCTCTTGTTGAGATATGTTGCTCTCAAGTTGAGATATGTTGCATCACAGTGTTATTCTGGATACTGCAGGGCAGATGTAGCCTCATCCTATTGCTTGTCATGAATCACCACAAATTGTTTTTAATTAGGTCCGCTTCAGTCGCTTTAAAGGAAGGCATCGCACATTAGCTTACATTGCTAATCATGTGTGAAACGGTGTGCAATTTGCTTCACACCTATCAGATCATGCTAACTCATGTCTGCTAGCTTTCATTCATTGTTGGCTACTGCTCTCAACCCACTTAACCCTCTAGAGTCAGCGGACCTGTCTGTGTGAACAAAACCAAAATTCTGCAGAAACACTTATATAACTGTGAGATTTTATCCTAGAAACAAAACAAAACATACCCCAGAAACTTTAAAGGGTCTACTTTTCAAAAATATATATTTAGATTCTTTTGAGAGGAGCTTAAATAAGCAGAGACACATCTGTGAGACGGTAGTAAGTCAGACCTGTTTCCGGTGCATGTTGGACTCCGACAGGTCTGCCCCTTGTCACCGGTCCTGTTCATAATCTTTATGGACAGGATCT
>BRDA01027913.1:0-12214 GCA_036984385.1 Crenuchus spilurus | reverse complement strand
ATCAAATTTTATTTATAAAGCGCTTTTTACAACTGATGTCATAAAGCAGCTTTACAGGCTTAGTAATAACAAACATCAAATCATTAATCCCTAATCCCCGGTGAGCAAGCCAACGGCGACAGTGGCAAGGAAAAACTCCCTCAGAGCTGGAGGAAGAAACCTTGGGAGGAACTAAGGAACTAGATAAGCTAAATAAGCTAAAAAAGGACTACAGAGATTCTAAAAAGGAGCTATCGTGCAGTGGAGCTGGACGAGGGAAGACGAGATTTGACTTGTGAAGTGAAACAAACATTTGTACCAAGAGCACAAATGCTCGCAAGTAGTCGATGCACTCCGCCATCTTTGTTTATAATTCTGCTTTGTTGATGACGTACACTGTGACGTATCCTCGGTTATTTTGGTGGAATAGTGCTATCTATTGTAATACTGTTATCATAATATTACTATACTGTAATGTTCTATGCAAGCCATAATAATATGCTAACTGTTAAGTCAACTGTTTCTGAAAAAACATCTTTAGCTCAACAACAAATTACTTCATATCTCCACATACTTGTTTAAGCTTAAACATACAGTGTATGATGTTAAATGAATTTCTGTTTTTCCTAACCCTCCCTTTTACTGTCAGTACTTCCTGTTTCCATGGTGTTGGACGATGGTTAAATGAAGTGTTTGGCATCAACCTGTTGCACTTTTGCTATTCCTGTATCATTTATGTAAATTATTAGGTCTTTAACTCTAATTACAGCTGAACTCCCCACTGTATGCCAACAGAGTGACAGCTATGATATTTCCATTTCACTGGGCATTTCATTTGTATATGACCGTGTGAAAAAAGGTAGCCTAGCACATCATCTTCAGTGCATGCTAGATTTGTGAAGTAATGCTAATTATTATTCTGGCTCACTACGAAACTCTGCAGATAGTCTGACCTCATATCAGCCACATGCTGTACATGCTGAAAAATCAATTTGGATCAAACGTCTGAACAAAACTACTGTGCGTGGGTGGGCTCAGAGAAGCGTGTGTTTGTTTTGTGGACAGACATTTTTTTTTTTTTTTGCCGCCTTCCTTTTGATGTCGATCATCTCGCTGTAGAAGAAGCAGGATTCAGCTGGGTCTGGCATCACTAGGGTGCAGCTTAAAGGCCAAAATGCGAACTTCAGAAAAAAAATAGTGATCAAAGCCCAACATTCACAGACACAGCAAACATTCATAAACACTCATGCTATCATACAGTCTTTGAGTCTGACATCTGTGTGTATTGCTGGAAATGGATTTTTTTGCACCTAGTTTTTCCCCTGCCCCAGGCACAAAATTCAAACACAATTTTGCATCCCCTGAAGCTTATAAAAGATAAATCGATCTGTTTGTTATGAGTGACAAAGCTAATGCTAACATATATTATGAGCTATTTGCCATTATGTCAGGGTCTTTGGTAACAGAGATTAAGAGGTCACGTTTCAAATATAGACCTTATATAAAGCTTGAATAAAACATATATACTATAACTATGTTTTGTGTCCAAAAGCCTTAGGTCTGTAAATTCAGTTCTGTACAAACACCATGGTTTAACTGCTCGCTACTCAGGAAGCTGATTCATAAGCGATTTGTGCTAGCCTAAGCACTTTCAAAGATTCACCCACTAAATTTTGTGTGTAGAAAACAATGATGCCAAGGACACATTCATACGTTTTGTTTTCAACTATAACCATACGCAGTACCTTTATATACACTATTGCCTTGATGGAGGCACCAACCGTTCAGGAGGTCTCAGATAGACAGGCCTTGAAGCTGGTAATTCTGTAGACTACAGGGTACAACCTCTGGAAACAGACCTATTTCCTCTGGGCCCACTAAACTTCCATGGTTCACTAGTCCAAGTGCTGGCTGCCATGTACTCTGAGATGTTTGCCAGGTGTGGATAATAAAGCTGCTGGGCAGAAAGGCCAGCAAAGAGCAAAGCAGCATCCCAGACAAGCAGCCCTCCCTCCAAGCCTGCTTTCTTCACCCCACTGCCCCCAACCTCTCCTTTTATCCCTGGAGGTTCGCTAACTCTGTTCAGGCCTGATAAATCACAGGCCGCTCTGATTGTATTCAGTCAGGGAATTGAGCTCCATGACCTCCTGGCTACTAGACCAATCCTGGCTGAGGTTACCCAATGTGAACTCTAGGCCGGATGGTGCAAGATCCAGTCAGTACTGATGACTTTAACTCAAAGCCTCAACACAAGATGTGGGCCATGTAATGAATGGTATATGGAGACTGCGGGCCTTCGCAGTATGGCAGTCATTACAAAGCCAATTAGGATGAATGCTGCTGGAGGAAAGTTTCTGTCTATGATACACATTAACTGGAAGACCACAGACACGGGTTCTGAACCTAAACTAATTAAGACTACCCCTTGAAGCAATATGATACACCCAGACAGCAAAGAATTGACCAGGCAAATGCATTAAGTCCGTCTGGCTGAATGTCCAGCTGACTACATTTTCAGTCCATGAGGCCATTTCAACCTGTCAGTTCATTGTATGAGCAGTATTGCACTTTTCACTTACATTTCAAAAGGGATCTAAAGGGCTCATTAATGGTATTAATTAAACATACACTTCGTAGCTCCCCCCGAAAACAGGAGCATGCCTAATCATGAAAGATGCATGGCTAACATTTGCTGATGTTTCACTCACACACAAGACCCTGCCTCCATTCGTGAAGGATGTAACGGCCTATTTTCCAGCAAAGAGGCAAAATGCAGGGATGTGCCCATTTCTCTTCTGCCGGGGTGTGGAATGTCAAGGAGAGTGTCTCGAGGGTGATCGTTTTCAGCAGCGCTGTCATGTCAGTGGGTGGAGTGGGAGTGAGATTTCGCAGGGACAGTGGAGGTGGCTGTGCGGTCTGGCTCTGCGGCTGGAGCAGTAGACATGGACGTGCTTTCCTGAACGTTCAAACAAGGTGAATGAGTTCACTGAGCAGAAGGTACTCGATGGTGTCACGCGAATGACAGGTAGAAGAGTCTGAGACTGTGTAACAGGGAGGAAACAGGTAAAAAGGCTTCTTCAGTGGTGGCAACTAATCAAAAGCTCCATCACCCTGAGCCACAGGGCAGCTGGAGGAGACCCTGTTCTTGCAGCTGCTCTATTCATTCTCCTTTGTAGTTTTTTTTCCCCCAAATTCCACATGTCCAGTGACTGGGAATTGGAGAGCCACGGTCACAGTCGTGTCACGTTTTTGCTATGAAAAGTGACTGCCGATGACTTGACAGGACAGGACTCCTTGACAGTAGCACTGCAGTTCACCTCAATGTCACAGAGCCTTCAGTGGGGACAAGACAAAAGAAGAGAACGTACTGAGGAAATAAAATATTGCTCAAATCTTGCTTTGGGATGATTTAGGATACCTAATGGAGATTCTTCTAAAACTGAAAAAACACAATGTAAAATAATCTAAAATAAAGAGTTAAAATCTTTCATATTATCTTGTTGGTGTCCAGGAGCAGCTACTGAAGACCTTTTCAGAATTAGAATCAGACATTACTGGCCATGTTCGCATGTACGAGTTAGTTTTTTTATCTCACTGTGTCTCTCAGGTCATGCATATTATACAGCATAATTTAGACTAGTGCAGTAACATAAACATCAATCAATCAATCAATCAAATTTTATTTATAAAGCGCTTTTTACAACTGATGTCACAAAGCAGCTTTACAGGGTTAGTAATAACAGACATCAAATCATTAATCCCTAATCCCCGGTGAGCAAGCCAACGGTGACAGTGGCAAGGGAAAAACTCCCTCAGAGCTGGAGGAAGAAACCTTGGGAGGACATCAATACATACACATGCCATACATATACACACTACTGTAACATCCTTAAACACATACTGGGGGACAGAAGGGTAGAAGGTGAATAATAATAGAATAAGACAATAGAATAACATGATATAAAAGTGTGCAGCAGTTGCATGGGAGGTAGATTTTTATTTTTAAAAAATTATATTTCTATGTGCTGATACAATCTCCTGAGATATATTCTACATTTGTATCTATCAAGGACAATATTTTGGTGAAAGCTCTAGTGGCTTAGGGGCCTCAAAGACCATTTAGACTACAATTCCTAGATGATACTCAAGGCACCCTTAATCAAGTGTTTGTTTCAGACATTTGCATAGCATGACTGATTCTACTCCGATGTTGTTACGCACTCAAGTTACTGCCATAAAGTAGGGAGTGGCAATTTTCAACAGCTTCATTTATGGTTGCAGGTCACATTTTGACTGTATTCACAGACACTCTCTTCCTGTTTCGTTTTTTGTAGGTCGTGTATATCCTCAATAAAGACAGCATGAAAGCACAAAACATAACTTTGCGGCATGCTCTATTATGGTGATTGATTCCCGGTCCATCTACTTTTGAATGTAGACCAAGGCCCTGCAGAGACAGGAAATGAAACTCCATCTCCACTCAGACAGTTTGACCACTTCAATTCTTCCTTCTTTTAGTCTCATCCAGTGCAGCTCTAAACACCGAAAGAGCTGAAGGGACAAAATGAAATATTTATGTTTGAACTGAAAGTGTTTCGCAGTCAAAGGTAACTGTTAGGATTTCCTCTGCTGAACATCGATCACTGCGTTTTAGAGGAGATGGAAATATAACAGATGACACTTAAGAAGCTTAGGAGCCAGTGCTGGTCTGTTCATAAGTCCTAAACTTTCTCACTAATGCCTACTGTTAATGAGCTAACCTCACAGTATTTTGACTAATAGATGTATCAGATATGGCTTACATGGTTATGTAAATAAGTTAATAGCATTAATGTATTATATTTTATTCTAACTTATATTTATTCTTAGTTCTCTGACAATGTGTATCTCTGAAATGGTAACTTTACAGAAGTAAGAGCCCGCTTAATTTTTAATGAAAGTCAAGGTAAAATTATTTTAATTTCACTTGGAGCGATTTTCATTGGCCCAGTGGTCGGAATATTCAATTAATACAAAAAAAAAGTGAAAAATGGAGATACAAGGTTTTGTTTTTTGACAGCAATGATCTGTGAGACTACAGTATGTGAAACTTACTCAGTTATAATCAGGGATCAATCAATTAACTAATAATAATAATAATAATAATAATAATAATAATAATAATAATAATAATAATAATTTCAGTTCATATAGTGCCTCAAACCCAATTATGTTTCACAGAGGAGGAGAAAAAAATCCTAGGAGCATGAAAGCGAAGAGAGAATAGATTTGTTTTGAATGAGGATAGAGTGGGGCAGTCTCTGAGGGATTGTCCTACTGTGGTCCAGAGTTTGAGGGGCATGACACTGAAGGGTCTGGCCCCCTCAGTGACTGGTTTGAACTTGGGGACAATCAAAAGACCAGAGTTAGGGGACCTCAGTGTTCGGGAAGGGCAGTAAGGATGCAGGAACATGGCTAGGCTGATGCTAGACCATGGAGAGATTTGTAAATTAGTAAAAGGAGTTTAAACTGAATGTGAAGTGGAACAGGAAGCCAGTGTAACTGAAACATAATCAGGGTGATATGAGCTGATTTTTTGGAGTGAGAGATTAATCTGGCTGCAGAGTTTTGGACATGCTGAAGAGAGTGAATGGTTTTATTATGAAGGCCAATGAGAAGTGAGTTACATTCTAAGTGGGATGATATGAAAGCATAGATAGTTCAGTGTCTTATATTACTATATATTTAAATTATTATAACTCAGTTCAATTATCCATCCATTTGTCTGTATGTCTGTCTGTCCGTCCGTCCGTCTGTTGAACACTTGAGCAAATAGCCTGGTTGATAAATGAGAGATGGAGAGTCCAGGGCTGTGATAGTACATGCAGTACTTGAGCCATGCTGTATAAGTACCAGGAGTGTGCAGTCTGTTCCAGGTTAATTACCTTTTCTGTGCTGCTGTTATGGTGAGCCTCTTTCCAACCAGACTACATGCTGGGTCGTGGCCGTCCAAGAGAGTCTGAGACTTATTTATTCCTACAAGTGCGAGGAAGTCTGTGGGAGCAGGATGAGTTTATATCTCCCTGACCCCAGTGTCACTACGGATTTATACTAAAAACCGTGATAAAGTGAAATATTAGACACGGCTTCCTCACAGATACGCATTTACTACAGCAGAATGAATCATTCGGAGGGACAAATGAATAAAAAAAGTGTATGAACAGCTAAAGCTAGCTGTAGAGGAATGCGTTATTATTATCTGCTGAAAAGTCAACGGTCGAGCGCGCGCGGCGGGGTGGGGGGCGGGGCTTCAGCGACAGTTTGGCGTCTCTGTGTGGAAACGCGGCGGCGCGCGCTCCGCTCTGCTCGGCTGTGGTTGGTCCGGAGAGCCGCGCGCTGCTGAACGTGTCAGTTTCGCGCTCCTGGAGGTCGCAGCGGAGACTCTGCGTTCTTATATCCGCGGACAGCTCTCAGCTTGTCGGTTTAAAAGTTCCTTGTTTCCGGGCGCCGGCGGCTCTTTCACATGCGAGGATGTGACTCCCCGCATGAGGGTTTAGACCCGCGCCATGGTGTTGACCCAGGGGCTCCTCGTGGAAATGGTGAGAGAGATGTTTCCTCATATTTAACACGCATGAGGGGTTTGACTTCTTCTTTTTGATTGGTTTTATTTCCTTCTTGCTTCACGAATGTGGTCATTATTGTTTTTTATTATTATTATTATTATTATTATTATTATTATTATTTTTGCTGCGTAAAACCTACGCTATGTTTTGAAATTGCCTTTTTTTATTAGAAACCCATTGTCTGTAAGCACTGAAAGGCTTTTAATCTTTTTGACAGGACAGTGAGATGAGATATTGTGTTGTACTTTTCAGACAAATGTAGTCATTTGTGTTTGTAAACCGCTCTGAAATAAATAGGCTAATCTACGTCACTGTGAAGAGCTCAATAACTTACAAATGAGACTAGACTGAATAGGAAAAGACACTGAGCAGCTGTGTCTGTGGATGTTTTGGTTCTTTTTTTATTCCATTTAGAAAAGAAAAGACTACAGCATAACCTCAGTGAGCCTGGTCGTTCTCTATTCACTGCCAGAACTGTCAAAAACTCTAGACTGTTTACAAATGATAATGACCTAATGATTTATAATAATTCTCCATTTTTATAACTTCTCAGTTTCATTTTTTCCAACAGGTGGTCAGTGTGCTTTATTGGTTCTTGTAATTGTGTCTATGTAGCCTCTTTTTGAGTGTTTACACACTGACAGTGTTATACCATTTACAATAGTTTACCGCACAGTACAGTATATCTCTTAAGACAGCCTAAGGTAATGAACCTTGTTCAAAGGTTCAAGGGCCACCAAACTGTCTCAGATAAAACTGCTCCCAAGTGCAGGAGATTCAGTGGCTATTGCTGAAGAGCTGAAGTGTGAAGGAATGAAGATGCCATTGCTTCATGCTACGGGGAATGTTGTTTGCTTTCCACTTTTGCTTCCCTTTTTTGATGTATAAGACAGCCTAAATATATTTTCTGAAGTTTTTTTTCTGGCGTGCTGCTGTGAAATGTTTCTCAGTACGCTGTGCCGAGTTGTATAGCTGAATGATTTTCCAATCACATTTTTCAAAACATCTCTTACATTCCTCTCCATGATTTGCAATTATTGCTGTGTTCCCCAGTGGCATGGCTACACAGCACACACAATTTACCTTGATAGGAAAACTGGTGGCTTTTTGATTTGTGTGTAGTTTGCTCTGAGTTACAGTGAGTTTTAATGCAACACCTCACCTCCAGCAGTCAGCACTTGAATCGCAGGGCACGGGCCACCCTTGTGTGCTGATATAGCAGAGCTAACAACGGGAGAAGTTCATCACAGCTGCGAAAGGCTGCCAGGTCAATTTGTGTTTATGCATTTGTGAGAGCAGTGGTCAATAACGTCATGCCAGGCATGGAAAGGATGTGTTTTGATGGATAGCACAGCAAGGTGCTTTGGCTGGTCAATCAATAAACAAACTGTCTCTCCACATGTATGCCTGGCTATCTCAAAAGCCAATGGTGAAACCTGAGACTCACTAGGATGCAAGTATGCAGTCCTGTTACAAGTATTAACCCTTTGCATACAACTGGTTTGTGTGCACTATTGGCTGCTGGCCACGGCCTGAAGACAAGTGTTGATTAAAGGTGCCATAAAGAGCTCTTCTGAATTTTGCTTGGTTGACATGCTGCTGGTCACATGTTCGGTCACATGACCTGTACCAAATTTTTACCTGCTCACCTGAACTCACAAACATGCATAACTTAAAATGACACATCCTCTACCATTTGGTAGAATTTACACAACATGTACACAAATGCTTAATAAGGAGCATTTCTGCTTATTGTTATTTAAACTGGAGTGCTTCCATCTCAGACTACAGAGCTTGTTCAAACAATGCTCAAGTAGTAGGATTAAAGGCTAATGCGTTTGACTTGCTGCAGTAAGATTAGTTTTCGCTTCCCTTGTGCCTCTTGTCAATCAGCTGAATCAGTTTATTAAGTGAACTCCATCCCCCAGTCCATTTTATTTTCCCCAGCTGGTTTATGGCCAGCCACAGCTTTCATATCTTTTATGATATTGATATCAGTCAGAATCAGTTGTTAATTTAAAACTGAGAAAAATCCATAGTTACATCAGTACATTGTGAACATATATATTTATATATGTATATATTCACTGTAATTTACTAAATTATTTTACATTTATCATAAACTTAACCCCACCTCATTATAACAATGGGCTGTTTGGTGTCAGTAAACAACCATGAACAAAAGACAACTAGATTTGCACCCAAAAATTTAATTTATTGGGTCAAATGAGGTGGAAACATGTGGAGGATTGATGGTACAAACGGCATTCATCATGCTGCTTGTGTCTGGCTTCAGTGCCCATTTTTAGACAAGTGAGGCAGAACGAGAACCCAGCTCCCTCAATGAATGTACTAGGAGGCATTGCATTTGAGGCAGTTTGCTTAAAAATGTTGTTATAACACACATCAAAGCCAGAGATGTCTCTCTTTAAAATCTTAAGCCCTTATATACACCAAAGCTGGGAAAACATAAAAACAAAATGTACCAACATAAAGAGTTGATAATGAACTTTATGACATAATTAAAATATTATTTTAATGTAAATACTGTCATATAATATAAAATGTACATTCTATTATAGCCTTCGGGAGCTAATACAGGGAGTTGTACAAGCTAAAAATAAGACACAAAAATGATCACTTGGAATTATTAATTATTATAATTTTAAAAGGGAAAAAATTAAATTTCTAGGCCATTAGCAGTAATTTAGTTTTTGCATTTATTAAAACTGATATGCTAATATGCAATTGGTCCTCCCTGTGCCAGCAAAACATCTCTGACCAGCTGATGCTTTGACACTCCAAAACCTCTGAAGGTGTTCTGTCATATCTGACATCAAGACATTAGCAACAGGTCCTGTAAGTCCTTTAAGTTGAATAAATGGAGCTGCTTCTTGGACTTCTTGTTCCAGGACATCATGCAGATGCTCACATACTGTTAGTGTTGTGGTAAAATATTGGATTTAAATTTTTTCCTTTTTTTTGGCTGTTTTGTTTTGCTTTTTTTTTTTTTACTTTGGTACATTTAGAAAACTGGACCATTCAACATTTCTTAGAAAAATATCTTATATATATTCACTTGTATTATTAGGGATGCACCAAAATGAATTTTTTTGAGCGAAACCAAACAACTTGCAATATTTGACCGAAGGCTGAATTTTTTTACAGTGTTTAATTAGGTGTGCCACTTTTTTTACCATTGCATAAATTAAAAAGGCTAAATATATTTTCAAGGAAAAACAATGATTAAACAGCTATATAACATATGTATTGTACACTGAACATTTTTTACATCCCAGCAAATAAACCAACAAAGCACAATATAACTTTAAATAAATTAGCCAAAAAAAAAAAGTCAAATATTAGATGATGTAGATTGATATGCATCCTCAAGTTGCCTAAAAATAGTGTTAACTGTTTACAGACTACATCATGTGGTGGAAGAATATTTTATTGGGAATAATAAAAAAAATATTCAGATATTAATTGATGATTTGTGAGTTGTATCATATTTAATGTTGACCACCGCTTTAATAAAGCAGGAAGCCACTCAAGATGCTGTTAATGTGATTTGATTTTATCATGCCAAAAACACCAAAAATACCCTTCGAGTAGCACATTGCTTTAATGACCATATGAGAAAGAGAGAACGCTGAGAAGCTCTATACCTCTCTGTAGTGCGGGTTAAACACAAAGGCTCTATTATTGTCTTTACTCTTACTGGAGGTAAGTTTGGCTGTATGGCTGGGAACTACAAAAAGGTCACAGTGTCATTAAAAACACTGAAAGTGTTGTTTTTGCCATTTTCGGACAAACAATTTTGGTTACCGAATATTCGGTGCATCACTAAATATCATTTTAGAGGGTTTTTATCTTCTCCTGAAATTTTTCCTATTTTCAAATAAATGTCAGTTTTCCTTGTATCCTAAGAAACAATTGGCTTGTCACTTACGTGACGTCAGACAAGAATTGGCCGATTTATAAGATAAAGACGTAAAGCCTCATACAGAGCTGTAAATATATGTGATGCGGAAAACCATGAATGTTATTTTTTATTCTATGAACTCATACTAGTCACTGTAGATTGAAGAAGTAATGCACTTTTGCAACAAGCACACTTTTCCCAGTTATTGAAATTAATCTGCCAAATGTGGTTTGTCTCAAAGGAATAAACATTATTTAAAACCTGAAAGAAAATATATTCTAAATATGACATTCTACAACAAGAAAAGGCCTAAAATTGTTACACTCTCCAGTGTAAAGGGAAATGGTAATGTGTGAGAGAGTATAAATGCATCACAGTAGGATGCACTGGAGGTGTGAACCTGGGGTACCTCACCCAATTCTCCCTCATTAGCTCTGTTATACCCCAGCAGCATTACAGTGCTTCTGGGAGAAGATCACAGTGGCTGGTGGACAGCACTGCTGCTTTGAAAATGGAGAAAGTGCTGCTATTAAGGGTGTGATACTGTTCATTTAAGAAGACAGGCTCCATGTAGTCTTTCTAGGGAAAGACATGCAGTATGTGCGGTGCACATATTTGCAGTGGCACTGGCACGTAGAGAGATCAGTATCTGAGAACAGGGTTTAACTATTCAGTGTCAACATAGGGACCACGTTCATGTTTTTTTTTTTACTTTTTTGTTGTACTTATTAAATGAAAGTTGTTTATTTTGTAAAAGTTTGGTCTGTCCAAGAAATTGAAATCAATGGAACAAACATATGAAACCAGCTTATTGAGACTGCAATATCGATTTCTCCTGAGAGGTGCACTTTAAGTCGGGCAGGTTTAGTGACTCGTTGGAGCACATTTCTGTATCTGCTTGGTAAAACAGTTCAAGAATTTCCTCTTAGAAATAAGGCCTTGAGTTAAACCCCCTCCGTTTAGCTTTGTTTACAGAGGAAAAAAAATAAAGAAACATAAACTGAGGTTTGCTGGCGCAAAGCAGTGGGACAGGAGCGGCTTGCTACAGTGCCTGGTGCAGACTATGACATGAGACTACCTAAGAGATAAAAAAGGCCCAGTGCTGTCAGCTCCCAGCTCCCTGTAGATACAAAACAAACCCAGGAACAGAGTGCTTATGCTCTCCAGGGCCTACGTAAATGCTGGGACCTTACCGCTGATTGATTCCCCTTGTACCTCTAAAGGCTTCTATGAGGAAATCTGCAGTTTGTAAGTGCGTCCTGGAATGTTAAAATGTTCCTGATTTTATAGGACAGTTCAATTTGTCTGGTGTTGCTCAGTGGAAGTGTAAATCTTGCTTAAATGTGCTAGTAGAAAATGAAATCTTGTCTGATGATCAGCTTGGCAGCTCTGGGAGCTCACTGAAACGTGGAGGTTGGTATGGTGACAGTGAAGGTGATATTTGGGTTGTACCCATCATGTCCACTTTAATTAACTCCCTTTTTGTTGCCTGTGCTTCTGTTGGTAAGATGACGTAAACCCTGGAAACTAGACCTATCATGATTGTGCCATATGCTTATTTCTGGATTGTTTCGGCAATTTATATGCTTAGAGAAAATGGAATTTAGTTTAACATACAGTGGTAACCCTACTTACGAGTTTAATCCGTGCAGGAGCCGAGCTTGTTAGCTGGTTTGCTCGTTAGCTGGTTTGCTCGTTAGCTGGATGC
>BRDA01027908.1:43132-61625 GCA_036984385.1 Crenuchus spilurus | reverse complement strand
AGATGTGGGACAGTAACAAATCAACGTCTATAGATGTGGGACAGTAACAAATCAACGTCTATAGATGTGGGACAGTAACAAATCAACGTCTATAGATGTGGGACAGTAACAGATCAACGTCTATAGATGTGGGACAGTAACAGATCAACGTCTATAGATGTGGGACAGTAACAGATCAACGTCTATAGATGTGGGACTGTATCAGATCAACGTCTATAGATGTGGGACTGTATCAGATCAACGTCTTTAAATATAGGACTGTATCAGATCAACGTCTTTAAATATAGGACTGTATCAGATCAACGTCTTTAAATATAGGACTATAACATATCAACGTCTATAGATGTAGTTCTATAACAGATCAACGTCTGTAGATGTAGTTCTATAACAGATCAACGTCTATAGATGTAGTTCTATAACAGATCAACGTCTATAGATGTTGTGCTATAACAGATCAACGTCTATAGATGTTGTGCTATAACAGATCAACGTCTATAGATGTTGTGCTATAACAGATCAACGTCTATAGATGTAGTGCTATAACAGATCAACGTCTATAGATGTAGTGCTATAACAGATCAACGTCTATAGATGTAGTGCTATAACAGATCAACGTCTATAAATGTAAGACTATAACAGATCAACGTCTATAGATGTAGCTCTATAACAGATCAACGTCTATATGGTTGTATAGACTACTGTACAATGACCTGCAGAGGTGTATGTGTGTTTGTGTGTGTGTGTGTGATATGCAGTTCACCTCAGTGTGTGAAGTTTCAGAGGTGATGGAAGAGCAAAGTGCTTCACCTGGGGCAAACACAGATAACAGCAGCCAGAGGAATGGAGAGGAGGTAACACAGTAGCTACTGTTGATTTTAATTTCTTTTTGCTAAATTGTAGAACATAATTACTGAGAAAAAGAACAGAAACACTCCTGTGTTAATATAACCAGGTGCCTATGTGGAATCACTTTTAAATATTCAATTTCTATGCAGAATATACTGATAGTAGAGAGTTTTTTTTTTTGTATTGAATGTTTTTATTGAGGGATAACAGTCACTGTAATACAATTGAGAAATAAGAGCCAACAACAACTCAAGAACATCATTTCCATTGTTGTAAAATGCAACGTCTGGCAACTAAAGAAGTGAAAGTTAAAACATCTAACTCAGTCCATGAAAGTGAAGTTTCAAATATAGGAAAACCAAAGATTGCAATAAATGGACAGCTTTTTATGTTATTCCCCAAGACCTTTGACATTGTTTCAAAATATCTATCCCAGAACTTCTGAAGTGTAGGGCAGAAAAAGTACATAAGACTTAAATTGCAGGGGGAAATTCCACATTTGTCACATATATCAGTGATGGCATCAGGATAATACTTAGAAAGCAATGATTTTGAATGGTTCACTCTATATAATACCTTAAATTGTATCAATTGTAGCCGAGCACATGGTACACAGCGTCCAACTCCACCAATCACTCTATCCCACCATCGAGGTGTTATAGTGATAGCCAATTCTTTCTCCCATGCCAACTTTACTTTACTCTTTACTTAACTTTACTCTCCAGAAGTCTGGAATAAATCGTGGATACCAAAGATCTACCAAAAGGTTCAAGATTAAGAAATTCATCCCAAGGAGGAGTGTCCAGTACACAAGTATGATTAGGAATAAGAGAGGAGAGGCAGTGTCTAACTTGAAAATATCGAAACAGATGAGAGAAGGGCAAATTAAAATCTGAGAACAACTGAGAGAAGGAACAAAAGGTTCCATCTTTATACAAATCACGAAAACACCTTATACCACTATCATACCATGTGTGAAAAGCAATGTCATTATATGCCAGTGTTAATAAGTGATTATTCAGTATTGTTAGCGACAAGGAGGGAGAAAAAAACCTAAAACATTTTCTAAACTGCACCCAAACACGGAGAGTGGAAATTACCAAGGGATTCTTTGTGTAAGCAGAAAGCTTAAGTGGTAGTGGTGATGAAATCAATGCTAAAGCAGATGAAGTGACTAAGGAGCGTGTTTCTAATTTAGACCACTGCAAATCATGGCAGCGAAGCCAGCACAATATTTTCTGAATATTAGCTGAGAAATAGTAATAAAGTAAATTTGGAAGAGCCAATCCACCATCAAACTTAAATCGTTGTAACAGAGCCTTGTTCACCCTTGGAGATTTACCATCCCATATAAAAGTGTTTATAAGCTGATGTAGTGATTTAAAAAAGCTTTTGGATAGATACAGAGGGAGATTCTGAAAAAGAAAAAGAAATTTTGGCAAGACATTCATTTTGACAACATTTATATGTCCAATTATTGAAAGAGGGAGGAATCTCCAACTCTTAAGGTCCGATTTCAGTTTGTCCAATAATGGGACGTAATTAGTGTTAAAGAGAGAAGGCAAAGTACGGGATACGTAAATGCCCAAGTATTTGAACCCATGTGGTGCAAATTTGAAAGGAATAAGAGATTGTGCTACAGATGAAGCTAGACTGTTCACAGGGTAGCATTCACTTTTTTGAAGGTTCACCTTATAACCCGAAAAAGTACCAAAGCTCTTCAGAAGTGTAAGAATAGAAGGAATAGACTTGACCGGGTCAGATATACAGTATATAGCAATAAATCATCTACATACAATGATAACTTCATAACCATATCAGCACGGGAAATACCATGGAAAGTGGGAAGAGACTTCAGAACAATAGACAAGGGCTCGATGGACAGTGCAAATAGCAATGGAGAAAGAGGGCAGCCTTGGCGGGTGCCATGTATAAGCGAGAAATATTCTGATCTATTCCATTGTTGTGTATACTAGCACGGGGATCAGTATAGAGTAATTTGACCCATGAAATGAATTTCTTCTCCAATCCGAACTTATCCAAAACTGTAAAGAGGTACTTCCATTCAACTTGGTCAAAGGCCTTCTCAGCATCCAATGAGACAATCATTTCAGGAACTTAAAGAGAATGATCTGTATACATTACATTTTAAATTGTACGAACATTGGAGGAAAGATGACGGCCTTTAACAAACCCATTTTGATATAGTGAGATGGGAGAACATTTTCCAATCGCAACGCTAAGACTTTGGTCAGAACCTTAACATCTACATTTAAAAGAGACAAAGGTCTATACGAAGAGCAGGAAGAAGGATCCTTATCTTTTTTTCAAAAGAAGAGTTATTGATGCTTTGCGTAAGGTTGGAGGAAGAGAGCCTGTCTGCAGGGACTCCTCATACACTGCCAAAAGCAGAGGGGCTAACTTATCTTTAAAACATTTAAAGAATTCTACAGAGAAAACATCCGGGCCAGGTGCCTTGTTAGTTTGCATGGTACCGATAGCACGAAAGATCTCTTCTAATGTCAGAGGGGAATTGAGATAATTTGCCAAAGAGGAGTCTACTGTGGGAAATTTCAAATTGTCAAGAAAAGAGAGCATGTATGTGTTATCTGTTGGAGATTCAGACTGATATAGTTCAGAATAAAATGATTTAAATACGTTATTAATGTCCACTGGGTCAGAAGAAAGCTTACCGGAGGAGTCCATGATTTTAGATATTGAACGTGAAGTTGATTGTCTTTTTAATTGATGAGCCAACAGTCTAGAAGGCCTATCGCCTTGTTCATAATAAGTAGTGCGTGTATGCAATAATAATTTCTCAGCTTCAGCAGTAGAATTAAGCTCAAACTCTGTTTTTAAGTCTAAACATCGCTTCAATAGCTGAGGCGTTGGACAATGTTAATTAAGTGCATCTACATCAGCAATCTCAGCTAATAGCTTGTGTAATTTTAACTCTAACTCTATTCAGGTGTGTTGAGTAAGAAATTATTTGTCCACGTAAATAGGCCTTGAGAGATTCCCACAAGAGAGAGTAAGAAATAAAGTCCGTCTTGTTGAATGATATATACTCGTCAATAGACATAGAAATAAAATTAATGAACGCATCATCAGAAAGTAAAAGGGAATTAAATCTCCAGGGGGCAGTAAATCTACAACCGCTTGAAAATTCAATGTTGACAACTACCGGACCATTGATCTGAAATGACTATAGGGTGATAACTAGCAAATTTAACCTTTGAAATAAGAGAATTATCAATAAAAAAAATAATCAATTCATGAATACACTTGATGCTGATGGGAGTAAAAAGAAAAGGCCTTGGAAGATGGATTATAGTATCTCCAAGGATTAACATAACCATATTTCGGCATAAAGTCAGAGATAGCTTGAGAAAAAAGCAAACAAGGCAAAGCACGAGAATCTGACCTATCAAGAATTGGGTTAATTGTACAGTTTAGATCACCACTTAATATCAAAAGGTGAGTATGCAAAGAGGGCAAGGACTGAAATAAGTCATGGGCAAATTTGGGGTCATCAAAATTTGGGGCATAAACATTCACCAGTAAAACTGGAATATTGAATAAGCTGCACTGAACAATCACATATCTACCATTCAAATCCAAAATAGCATCCTCCAAAATAAATTGAACTCCTCTCCTGATCAGAATGGCCGCTCTTCTTGTGTTAAAATTAAATTTCGATTGAAACACCGTATCGATCCAAGAACATTTTAGTTTGTGGTGATCATTATTTTGAAGATGTGTTGCTTGTAAAAATGTAATATCAGCATTCAGACGTTTAAGATGAGTTAAAACTCTAGACCATTTGATTGAATTATTTACCCCCTTAACATTCCAACTCAAGAAATGTAATTTGGCTCCAGAAGAAAATTTAGATCCTGTCATTTAGTACTTGCTTATAGACCATGAAAAACATGCGCCAACAGACAAGAGAGAGGAGAAGAAGAAGAAAAAAAAACCACCCGCCAATACCAGCCCCACCCACCAGAAATCCCCACAAACACCAACTCGGAGGATAATACAGACTCAGAGCCAAAACAACTAGAACACTTCCGAACATGCAGCACGAAACACCCAACTGCGGATCCCCATGGAGCAAGAACAACATACAGTATAACTTGAAGGCACACTAGAAAATATTAATAGCCATTGGCCTACGATAGATTTAGAGAGAGAAAATAGAAAAGAAAAAAAAACAAAACATTAAAATAACAACAGTAAGTAACAATAACATCAATAATAATCATTATAATAATAATCATGTTCCCCTCCTTTTCCTTTTAATAGATAAATAAAAAATAAATAAATAGAAAAAAGGGGGGGAGGGGGAAAGAGGAGGGATACAATGAAACCAATCTACACTCTCACTGTGTCATTTCTACATCCCCCCAATCTTAAACATTAGCCTCCATGCCCCACATAATACACCACTCCTATACTATAAAATATGATAACCCATCTGAGGTTACATTCATAGATTTAGCCCTTATTTAAAGATTCAACAAATCTGGAAGCGTCTTCAGGAGAAGTAAAGTCATGATACTTGCCCTCCCATGTTATACGAAGGCGAGCTGGGTATAAAATACCATATTTAACTCCCTGGATGGAACGCAGACACTTACGAACAGTAGTGAAGGCAGCATGAGCCTTGTCAACTTTCACCGTAAAGTCCTGAAATACTGAGAAAGACAGATTTGAAGCTGTGACTCGTTGCTGTCGTTTGACTGCTGAGAATGTTTGCACATTCTTCATAGTAATGCAGACGTGCAACTAGAGGACAAGGTGGATCACCTGGACTTGGTTTAGAAGTGAGAGTGTGGTGCACTCTCTCAATGCAAGAGGGCTTCTCCAGTTGAAAGGCCTCTTTGAGAAGAGAAGATAAACCTGATGACGTCATCACTGTGGAATTGTCCTCCGGTATTCCTACAATGCGAATATTCTGACGCTGTGATCTACCCTCCAAATGTTCACACTTGTCATCCAACCTCTTTATCTCATTTGTCAAACGCTGCACCTCAGTCTGCAAAGTGACCACATCATCTGTACAGGCTGATAGTGAGTGTTCAATCTCCGACAGCGTGCCCTTAAAGCCCGCAAACTCAGACTTAATGGCTGTTAACTCCCGAGTAAACTCATTCCTTAAGTCTTGAAACTCCGTCCGAAGTTTGGAGTGATGTTCTGACAAAAGAGTGCTGAGTTCAGCCGCAACCGCAGTCACAAGTTCAGATTTTAATGCCGCAATGTCCGCGGAGGACAATGAGGGTGGTTGAGCCGCACCTGGAGAAATGGACTCACGCGCAGGCAAGGATGTGGCCTGTGAAACAGGCCGGAGAAGAGATTGTGTCGCAGTCGACGGTTTATTCGACTTTGGAGGCATTTTTTCACCAAAGAGTGGAACTACCGAGGTAACTAAAGATCACAGCTAACTAAAAAACCAAAACAAAAGAGTATCAAAAGAATTTAGTGCTCATTTATAGAAATTAAGGCTCCCAGCTCCACGAGGACCCACAAAACACACCTACTCCATGGCGAGTTAAAACCGGAAGTCCCAGTAGAGAGTTACTGATATGAAGTTGAGAATTTATTTGTATATGTACAGTCTAAGTTGCCTGTGTGTCTCTAATACTCTAGAAGCCACGCAGAGCAAGTTGGACTAAAGGGAGGAAGAGGAAGAAGCCTTTAAAGGACAGTAATGCCCCTAAAGCTCCGTTAACAGGTTATGTGCGATTTATGAATGACCGCCGAGAGCAGCTGCGGGCTGAGAGGCCGGATGTGCCCTTCCCAGAAATCACCAGGATGCTTGGCAATGAGTGGAGCAAACTGCCTCCTGATGAGAAACAGGTCAGCAAACTTTATTTCATTATGAATTAAAATAAATATACATGACTTTGAAATACATATGTAGAATATGAAAAGAAGTGGTCTAAAATAGGGTTGCACATTATAGTTGTATTTACAGAGTGGCGTATACTGCAGATGTGAACAGCATGCAATATGTTTGTTGGTAAATCATTAATGTGACATAGTTAACAATTGGTAAAATAGTTTTTTTTTCTTTAAAATCCTCACCTGAAAAACCTTTTTCTCTCTCCATGCAGCGGTATTTAGATGAAGCAGAAAAAGACAAGGAGCGTTACATGAAGGAGCTGGAGAAGTATCAGCAGACAGAGGCCTATAAGCACTTCACCAGGAAAGTGCAAGAGAAACAGAAAGGGAAGAGACACAGAGGAGGTACAACCTTAAATCTGGTTTTTTTTTTCCTATCTATGAATTGGAAGAGAATGTGATTTTCCCAGATGAAACCAGGGGCTGTTTAAATGTTTGTTTGATTGAGTTAATTGGATAAAAAATGAAAAGAAATAAAACATCGAAGACTATGCCTTATATTTAAATGTAAAATTTGGGAACAAAATAAAGGAGGTTTGATTTTTATGATAGATAGTGTCAAGTTGATTGTCTGAAAATCACTGGATGATGTTTGTCATGTTTTGGCACCATTTCAAAAGCTAGGTTTCAACCTAGGTAGGTTGCATTTCTAGACCTCTAGGTGTATTCCAAACAATAGGATCATTTGAATAGAGCTAAGAAATGCAGCCTATATTTGACAAATTTTGAAGGACTCAACGGGAGTATCCTTTGTGCTCTACTTTCACTCATAATCTTTTGCATACTGCCCTGATGTTTCAGAAGTTCTGAAGAAATAGTGACAGATGATGCCAGTGCAGTTTTTTTTTCATATAAGCTGTGTAAAAAAAAAAAAAAATTGTCAACAACAACAGCACTTAGTTCATGTTCAAACTTTCCACCCGCATTCCGTTCTGTTTTGAGTGATGTGATATCAATGAGTAGCTTTAGGATCCATCTTAGGACAGAACTACAAGAGGACACTCCTGCTTAGCTTTTGGAATGTAGCCAAAACCGTTTGGAATGAAGTCTTTAAAACCGTTTTCCCAGATACTTTTGAAGTTTGTGAAATTACACATGCGAACAGTAAATACTCTGGTATCCTCTTAAGAGTTCATGAAATCACATGCATATAAATGCATATTTACTTTTCAGGCCATGTATTCTGCAACTAGGTGTTAACTAGGTCATTAGATTTTAGTTCATGTCCTGGAGTAACACTGTCCAGCATGTTGCACTTCAGCTTCATTTATTTGTGGATCAAGTATTTTGGGAGCAGATGAACCTCCAAAATGTGCAAGGCAGTGGCACTCCATGACCAGGTTTATGAACCACTATGCTAGGCTTTTAGAGATTTATTCATTTGTTTCTAGTTTGTGGACTTTATTATGTGCCATTTTTATATAAGCCTGTTTCCATTAAAGTAGAAATGTAAGAAAAGTAAACACATTAATTAATTATCTTTAGATGAGAGACCAATTTCATTGCTGATGAACTTATATATTTTATATACAAATAAACACATTATTTTCACATAATTTAAGAATAACTATAAAAATAAGAAGTTTTTAGGCGAAAAGTATTTGTGTTTTATTGCATAATGGATGGAATAAAAAAACTAAATATTACAGAATTTTTAATTAGGGCAGATCGAAGGCTCCTTTGAAACTACAGATAACAGGTTTTCACAGTGTTTCTTATTTCTTGTATACAAACACATTTAAAAAACCCTCCAGTGCCAAGCAGATGAGCAGACCATGTTTTAGTCTCTTATCAGTCCAAGATGTAGGGAATGCTTCAGACAGGAAGCATTAATCAGCTCCTACCACTCTTAAGCTCTTTCTCTCTGTAACAGATGTGGGCCGGCAGTCTGCCAGAGAAGCTCTTCATGAGGTAAGGGGATCTTTGATCCCAGCAGTGCTTTGTCTTAGCAAAGATGCAAAAAGTGTTTGCCTTTTCTCTTCCACTCATGCTGTTTGCTTCACATCAAGCCCAAATCTCTTTGGTTCTAATGCCCAGGACTAAATCCGTTGCTTTAGGCTTGAATACTTGAGCTTTGTTCTCATTCAGCTTTACAAAATTAAATGGTCATTACCATGCGCTTAGCTACCAAATGCTTGAGACTTAATAGAAGAGAGCAGTGTAAGGGCTTAATGAAATTAGGGTCTTTATATTCACAATATACTAAGCACTGCACTGTGATCTTCCAGCCGAAATACTGCATGTGTGGACTATTGAGATAAAAAACATTCTGAATATCAGTTCAATTTTTTTTTTTCTCAAATTGTGTCTTTTCATTCTTTCTCTTTCTCAATCTTGTACTCTCTTACTCATGTCAGAATGATGGTGTGATAAAGGATCGCTCTGTGTTTGATATTCCCATCTTCACTGAGGAGTTCCTGAACCATAGCAAGGGTAAGGGATTGAGTCCAGGTTACAGACAGATTCGGACTTTTAGATGTGTGTGACTGTGTTTATGCGTGCATGTGCATTACAAATCCTGATCTGTCAAATAATATTTGCCAAGAGGTCAGACCTTATTTAGGTTATTAGGATTATGGCTTGTTCATAATCTTCCTTAGGAAAAGCCAGGTGATGTAAATTTCAAAGCTTTATAAATACTCGGACTGAGAAACCGTGTCAGTCTAGCATTCTGCCCATATAGCAGGACAAGGCTGTAAGAAGATAGCAAAAAATATTTTGGGTAGCCATTTCCTTAGTTCTTAAAGCATTTTAGAAATGGCAGTTAACAGGAACAGTGGTGGTCAGACTGAGGTCTGGAAGACCAAGATAACTAATTGCACATATGATTATTAGAAATGTAAATCAGTACCCAGCTTGAAAAACACTTGAGAAGGGTGGCACGGTGGCTTAGTGGTTAGCACGCTAGGCTGTCAGCACTGAGGTCTTGGGTTCAAGTCCCCATCTAGATCTGGGTGGAGTTTTCATATTAAGTTACACACAACAGTACACAACAGTAAAGGTAAAACATAGCCATTCCTACTGCTGTCATTGGCTGAAGTGCATTTAGATGTCTGTTTTCTGGGGTTTTCCTTTTATTGTTGTAAACTTTATTGTCTGTAAAAAGAGCTAAACCAGTCTAATGTTTAATACACTGTGTACTCCGGTGTGTGTGTGTGTTTCATTTATGTTTTATCCCCAGCACGTGAGGCGGAGCTGCGGCAGCTGCGTAAGACTAATATGGAGTATGAGGAACGAAACGCAGCACTGCAGAAGCATGTGGAGAGCATGAGGAGCGCAGTGGAGAGACTGGAGGGAGATGTGTTGCAGGAACGCACACGCAACAGCCTGCTGCAGCAGCATCTCGACACACTCCGCTCTGCACTCACACACAGCTTCTCCAACGTGCCACTGCCTGGTGAGCACCCACTCTCTCAGAGCAGCCTCACACAAGACAGGATCCTGGGGGGTATTTCACAAAGCAGGATTTCTCAGTACGCTGGATAACTTCAGCCAAAAGTTGAAGAAGGTTCTATAGAAATGTTTCCTAGCCCTATTTGTTATTTTTTGGCTATCACAGCAAACAGTAGTCACACTTCAATTCATTTTCATAGCAAGAGGAAGGGGTAGAGCACCGTTTGAGAAGCAGTGGGCAGCACAGCTCTTGTTCTTGATTTGTGATCACTACGCACAATTGTCAGCCAATAAAATCTTAGTGTTTGCTGAGAGTGCCACATTCTTGCAGTTTCAGCTGCAGCATTTCCTAATGTGTACTTGCATCCTATTTTCAGTTTTTACAAATCTTCTGTATTGTTTTGTAAATAAAGATAGCATTAGCTGTGCTAGCATAACATTCACCATGGCTACCATTCAAGAAACACCAGTGCTTTCACGTCAGTATGGCAGTCATGGAATTCTGACCTTTCATATGTGAGATATAGACAAAGCTGAGAGCAATGTGAACAACCATTTACTGAGAAATCCTACTCTGAGGAGCACATTATCTTGTCACATCCTTGCTATCTTGAGTTGTAAAAGCTTTGTTTTTTTCTTTTATAGTAACTGTAGTTGATTTGTGCAATTGAGTTCAAAATGCTACACAACAGGATTAAAAGGAAAGCACAACACAGTACAAAAATAATGATTAGTCAATAAAGTCAATTAGTCATTGAAGACTGTGATTATAGAAAATTAAGAGCTACTTTAAAACAAGGAGTATATTATACACATCATTCAATGCACTACAAGAAGCAATAGAAATCATTTTGCTTGTTTCATTGCAGCAAAAAATGCTTACTGCTCAGATTAAACTTTGAATGATGGCAATGTTGTGATGTAGACTGAGAGGAGACTGCGGATGGCTTAATAATGCAGTCATGCTAGAATCCGACTTCACAAATGTAGCCCGATTTTGACACTGTTGTTGTATCTGACAAATATCCAGCATCAGATCCAAATATGAACATCAGGAATGAGGAACAGGACATGTAGTGTGACAATCAAAGAACAGCTATATGTCATCTGGGATGCCCCATGAAACAGCAACAAAAAGTCTAGCATGTCAGAATTTCTTCCCACCTAGTGTGACAAATCCTACATGTTCCTTGACATTGTCCAGTAGGAGGACAGAGTGTTTTCTGGTGCACAAAAATAAACACGGAAAAGAGAAAGATGGAGGCTGTTACTGCTGCCATTCTCTGTGGCAGTTATTTGCAAACAGACCACATATGCTGTCACTTAAGAGGTGGTGCTCAATGGACAGAACTGAACCCCCTGATAATAAAATATATCCTTGTCGTCAACAAAATATACAATTAAAACCCAGTATTTCTTCCTCCACAAGACCTTCTCCTATACATACAGTGAACCTGATAGCTAGCTACATTTATGTAATATATATATATATATATATATATTTTTTTTTTTTTTTTTGTATAATTTTTGCCAATTTTCTCCCTTTCCCAATGTGGTAGTCGCCGATTAACCCAACCCATTAGTGGCTCTCCCCATCACTTTGCGTTGTCCCTGACTCTAGGAGGGTGAAGACATGCACACGCCTCCTCCGTTGCGTGCGATACAGCCATTGCCTCTTTTCAAATTACCGCTTGATACACCGTCCCTGGGGAACCAACGCACTCGGAGGAAAGTGCAGGGTTCCCAGCTCCAAATGGACCAATCAGCAGACGCCCGAGCCAGCTGACATTGCAATGTGTGAGTAATGGGGAGAGTAAGAGCACCATCTACCCACCCAGAGAGAGCACTGCCAATTTTTGCTCTCTGTGGACCCCAGCTGTTGATGGCAAACAGCATGACCAGGATTCAAACTCGCGATCCGCTGGTCATAGTGTCAACATCTTAGCCCGCTGAGCCACTTGGGGCCCGTAATATTCTTGACATGTTAATGCATTACATTGTGTTGCCAGTCTCCCAACCATAACAGGGCACTAATTATTGTTATGGCACTATGATTACCTAATCTGACATAACATCTTGAAGGATGAAAATATTGTCTGATTTCAACATTAGTCAATGAATCCAAAAGCCATCAACAGATTAAGTGATTAGAAATTGTCATTAACTCATGTGACCTTCTGTTTCACTCAGATAGTAATAGTTCATAGTAGATATGAGGGAGAAAATAACAATTACTTTATTACTTTATGTCTGACTGCTTCAATGCTGTCTGCACTCTTGTGGTTTAGTGAATTGTGTGTTTTTGATCCTGTTCTTTGGAGTTGTGCTGTAGTGCCCTCATGTGTCTGTGCTGTGTTCATACAGGCAGTGGAGAGACTGCCAGCCTGGACTCCATTGATTCCTACATGAAAAAGCTCCACAATATCATTCTGTCCAACCCTCAGGAGCATGAGCACCTTATTAGTGTGGTGAGGGACGTGGTCAACCACCTCGACAGGTAACATTTTCAAACATTTATGAAACTCCTATTACACCAAAGCTCATCTAATAACCACATTTAGCTGTCTTACTTATGGTCTTATATTTAATTTAGAATGAAAAATGAATCTGAGTTGTGTGCTGATGGACATCTCTGCAGGTAATTGAGGAGTTCTGAAGATACGATTGTGGAATCTGAGCTTCCCCTGAGCTCCTTTTTATTTGACAGACATCCCAGACAATTTTAAAGACTTGTTTTGCTGCACATATGTACTCAGATGTTGATTATTTATTTCAGTTTTTTCTACAGTGCTATTTTTATCTGTTTTGATTTCACATGTTCAACAGTTGTTTATTCACTAAATGTTTACCATTCTTGTCCTTCATGATTTTCTAAAACGATTTAAAAAATGTGCTTCAGCATGTTATGTACTTTTTATTTTAAGAATGGTTTTAGATTTTTGATATTTTATTTACTTTGTATAAAGTTAAGAACTGACATTTTGTATTTGTGTTAAAGAAAACTGATTGGAACTGTAGTTAGTGTATTTGTGCATTGTCACTCCTCTGTGCCAGCCTTACAGTACCCAAAAACACTGCAGTGAACAATAAATTTCTTTCGAAATAAGCTTTTTTCCTTTTTCCCAAAAATTAAATGAATTCTTTCTTTTGAAAGAAACTTTTGAACTCTCTCGCTCTCTCTCGCTCTGTTTACATTATATAGTATGTGTCCCTGCCTGGCCTTTGGGTGTATATGATCCAGTTTTCATCATCTTATGTAGAACACCACAATCCTATTACAGCCAGTGGTGAAAGAAGTGACAGATTAGCTGCTGTAGATTTCTGTTAGTGAACTCCAAGTTACTCTTTAAGGCTGTTATTTGCATGTAATTCAGAGAAACATTTTCTGTAGACTGGGATTTTTGCCACTGCTGTTAGACCCATGTGACCAATCGCTTCAATACGCCTGCAGATTCAGCTATTTCCTTCACACTATGGCCTTTGGTGCCCAAATGGAATCACTCTTTTTTGCCAATAATTAACATGTGTTGTGTGACCCTTTTTTCACACACTGAATAAGACATTGACTGCACTGTTCCACCTCTTCTCAATCTGTGAATCCCATCACACACCCCACAGGTTCTTATAGTCTGATCATTATTGTGCAACACCACCTGCAGGAGCCTGACATTACTACAACCTTAAAAACACTAGGTAACTAATGTTTCTCCCAGGAGCTTATAAATGTGTACTTCTGATTTCTTTGAAGCTAACATTATATTCTTTAACTCTACCTTTTAATTACTTAATTATTTCCAATATATTATCACATTTATTTTGTTATTATTATTTAATACTTGGATGCTTGATATCTTTTCAAATGTTGATTATTAAAATGTATCAGCATTTCAAATTCATATTTCCAGATAAATTAATGAAACTATTACAACTTTAATTGGTTTGAAATATGAGGCCAATGCAACATTAAATTGTCTTTACATTAATTTGTATTTCGTTGTCAGATATTATTCTGAACTATGACTAACTACTTCAGGATTATTCAGCATTCAAACAGTGATCCAGGTCTACTCATCCATGGTGCAGGTTCACCACAAACAGGATGTACAGGAAGTCTTATTATACTGTAATATAACATAATGCATGTCTTCAGTGGACGTTTCTATGGTTTCTTTGTCCTACTAATTATGTAAATTTATTAATGCTAAACTTATATTGACTTTAATTTATGAAATATTTCTGAATTACCTAATGAATAAAGAAGAAGAATATAGACTTAAGTGCATCAAGTGTTTGAAAGAGGAAAGAAGATAACGTCACAGTTTGCAAGATAAGGAAGGGGGCTGGTTCTCTACATTATGTACTGTTTATCTCTCTGTCTAGTACATCACATGCAACCACAAGTATGCTCTGCTGGTCCTGATCATTGAAGTACAGGGTGAAAGGAGGCTAATAAAGTATACAGAGAAACAGATGGACTACAGTCTGTAACTTTAGAACTATAAAGTGCAGCTATATGATCAGTGGAGCTGATCAAATGGACAGTGAGTGTAGGTAGAAGGAGGTGGTTTTAAATGAAGTGACTGGTTGTTTACCACAGGTACAGTTATATTTTTTATGATGACTTAATTTGAGTGACACACACGGGGGGGAGTATTTGGAGAAACAAACTGTACAGGAGACAGGAGAGTTTGAAGGGCAACAAGATCATCAGATGAGGCAGCAGTAATGGCAGTTCACACAGATGTTCAGGATGGAACTGGGACTTTTGGCTGCACTGCTGCTTCAGCAAAGCCACCACAGATTTGAGGTGCTCGAGACGCTACAAAAAATCATTTGTTCAAGCACAATGGATTCTTCAGTTGGCTTTTAATCAAGTGTATCTATATTATAAATTTTAAAAAGTCAAAATGCTATGTTATTGGTAAAGAGAGCATTTTACAGTATGTAATGGACTCTGTTATGATAGCCATTTCCTGTCCAGCAGCAGGACTTCCTATCTGTAATGCCTGTTGGGTACAATGCTGTAATTCACAGGTGTATCTGATGATCTCATATCCTCTTATGACTGACCCGACATCCTCCTGCTGTCTGTGTTCCCTCTGTGTCCTGACCTTTAGAAATCAAGGCCAGAATTGCATTGATGCTCCATTCAGTGCACTGATTCCATTCAAGTGACATGATTTTACTCTTAAAGATGTTTGAAGTCTTTATTTATTACTGCAGTTATAACACTAACAACAAGTGAACTACATGCCTGAAACATCACACATTTGCTTTAAACAATGTTAAAGAAGCAGTCGTTCATTTTTAATATCAAAAGTAGCAACAATATTTATAAATATGTATATTCTGTAATATACACCATTTTTTTGTAAAATACACCTCACATGAAATGAAGAATCAACTGTTTTGTAGTCCCTGAATGAACCAGCTTTTGAGCGGGTCCTCCACATGGGGGCAGCCATGTTTAAAATATGTTTAATACAAAATCCCTCATACATCCAGGTCACAAGGTGTCAGTATAATGACTAAGTTGTTGTATAAAATCACTGATTGCTTCTTTAAGTAACATCCTAATATAGTATTCAACTCTAAATTGAATCACGTCAATCACTACAGAAGTCAGGATGACTGCCCTGTAGCCTGTAGATCTTGGAGATGAGAATGATGGAAGAAGATCTGAAACATTTGTAAACACAGCAAATCTCTGGTGATTCACTGAAATTGTATGTAACTTGTGCTAATTCATCAGAGCACTGAATGTGGGAGCTTCTCTCACCTCTCCTGAAGAGCCTGCTGAGCAGGTGGAAATGGAACTGACAGTGTCAGAAAAATTGGCCAAATTGGACTTCGTTAAGATCATTTGGTGAGCTGATGGTATTGAGGTGTAAGTTGGTAATCTCTTGGAGGTCTTTCCAACCTGAACTTCAGTCCTTGGCTTGTCTGATTAGTTTTTCTTTGTAGCTTTACTCCTTTCCTCCAATCTGTATTTTGCATCCATTCATTTGGGTAGCATGTTCGCCTCTCAGCGCTAAGGTTTTGGGTTCAATCCCCATCTGTTTCCATGTTCTCCTCATGTCTATGTGGGTGTCCTCCCACAGTCCATAAATATGGAGATCAGGTGAATTGACTACTCTTAATGTGTGAATGAATGTATATGTCTGTGTGTATGAATGTATGTGTGCATGCCCAGATATGGATGGCACTCTTCGATACAGCCACTTCCTGTTGAAAGTATGCCTTGCACGATTGGCTGTGTTGATGGATTGTGTTGATTGTAAAGTATCTTTGAGTACTAGAAAGGTGCTATATAAGTAATGTTCATTCACATCTAGCCATCTTGGTCAGGGTCCTGGTGAGTGCTCTATTGCTTCACTGGACACAGGACAGGTCATTACACTATCTTAGTCAAACCCAGGACAGGGCTCTAATCCATTGCTGTGCACCCACAAACACAGTCATGCCAGGTAATTTAGAGTGATTAATTCCCCTGACCTCCATGTTTTAGACTGGCGACCCTGCAGGAAACTGTTCTCTTTAAAAATTAACAAAAATACAGAAAATAATCTTTAAAATCTTAAGAATTTTTAAATGTCTATAACTGCTAAATTTAGGCTATTGATGTACTTTTTGAAGATGATATGTAGATCATTCATTATAATTAGATAATAGACAATAATTCAGTGTGCCTTAATGACTTTGGCATGCAATTTCCCTATCCCAAACTTCCTAAACAATCCTAAACGTGTCAGATTTGGGCGATTGATATTTGGAATAAGTTGAAAACTCAGGCCTTTGGGACTCTGCACAGGGAAAGAGGGAGAGCATTTCTGCAGTCTTTCTGAAGGGTTTCTCTGCTTTGATGTGGACCTGCTGCTGCGTGGAGACGAAAGAGACTCTCTGCTCTGCTTTAGAGAGAGCAGAAAGAGGAAGTGAGAGACTCCAAGCTCAGACTCACATGCTTGGGTGCCCCTTGCCCTCAGGATGGTCTTCATGCTTCTTTTCACTGGCTTCCTGGTGAGAGTGCGAGGCGGATGGACAGTGTGGAGAGAAAGAATGCAGAGTGTGGGCATTTCCCAGGGCAATTGAGTTCTTTCTGGCCTAATAAGATATCACTTAAAAGGAATTTGCTTTGGCAGAAGCTACAATTGAGACAAAAATAGCAACAAGAAACTAAATACAATATATGTGAGACAAGAAAAATATGCTCTTTTGGGAAAACATGGTGCAGATATTATGTGGGTAGTGAGCCATTCTAAACACAACAATGATGCTGATGGCATTGTAGTGTATGGAACTGATAAAGGTGATAATGCTACTGTATATTTGTGTGTGTGTGTGTGTGTGTGTGTGTGTGTGTGTCCTCTTTTCCAGAATTTCCCAATCAAAAAATTTTTAAATCCAAAAAATACTTCACTGTGACCTCATAAGTACAAAAAGTGTCTGAAGTTAATATTTACATTCAGTAATTACTCATGTCAAGATATGGTCTAAAATCTAAATGGAACCATGAACATTCAAATAACCCAATGGGTTCTTTGCCTGATGAAAGTGTTCTTCAGATTGAGGAGATTATTGATGAGGTTCTATATACAAACCTTTTGAAAATGGTTCTATATAACACCAAAAAAGGTTACTCTATCATTACAATCTTGCCATCATAACTACATCAGAACCCTTTTGGGGGCCATATAGAACCCTTATTCAAAACATTTCTGTATAGAACCATCTACAACACTTTCCCCATTAATCTGAAGAACCCTTTCACCATGGAAAGAACCCTTTACTCACACAAAGCGTTCTTTGAATGTTTATGGTTCTATATAGAATCATTTTCTTTACTAAAGGACCCTTGAAAACCACCTTTTTAGGAGTGTAGATTACAGTAGATATCTATCAAGCTTAATGAGTCTTATTTGGTAAAACATTCTCTTAAGAATGTAACACCTTTACAACAGCATGTATGAAGATGGATGAAAAAATACATGCAAACCTGACTATAAAACATTTGATTTAAAACTAAATTTTTCATTAAACCTGCACTATGTGAGCTGTTTAGGTTTAAAAAAAGAAGTAGCAGTACTGAGTAGTGGACAAATGCCAAAATATACACTGCTCAAAAAAATAAAGGCAACACTTAAACAACACAATGTAACTCCAAGTCAACCACACTTCTGTGAAACCAACCTGTCCAGTTAGGAAGCAATAACGGAGAGGAAAGATGGACAACAGACAAGGTAAACGTCTTATCGTCCATTTTAACTAAGTGTTAGTCACAACGAAGGATTGACCTGTCCAACCAAAGTGTCTTCACACCAACTGAACCTCAATGTAACACAACAAATTCACA
>BRDA01027908.1:8133-43122 GCA_036984385.1 Crenuchus spilurus | reverse complement strand
TACATCAGAACCCTTTTGGGGGCCATATAGAACCCTTTTTCAAAACATTTCTGTAGAGAACCATCTACAACACTTTCCCCATTAATCTGAAGAACCCTTTCACCATGGAAAGAACCCTTTACTCACACAAAGCGTTCTTTGAATGTTTATGGTTCTATATAGAATCATTTTCTTTACTAAAGGACCCTTGAAAACCACCTTTTTAGGAGTGTAGATTACAGTAGATATCTATCAAGCTTAATGAGTCTTATTTGGTAAAACATTCTCTTAAGAATGTAACACCTTTACAACAGCATGTATGAAGATGGATGAAAAAATACATGCAAACCTGACTATAAAACATTTGATTTAAAACTAAATTTTTCATTAAACCTGCACTATGTGAGCTGTTTAGGTTTAAAAAAAAGAAGTAGCAGTACTGAGTAGTGGACAAATGCCAAAATATACACTGCTCAAAAAAATAAAGGGAACACTTAAACAACACAATGTAACTCCAAGTCAACCACACTTCTGTGAAACCAACCTGTCCAGTTAGGAAGCAACACTGATTGTGAATCAATTTTACCTGCTATTCTGCAAATGGAACAGACAACAGGTAGAAAGGAGAGGCAATTAGCAAGACAACCCCTATACAGGAGTGGTTCTGCAGGTGGTGACCACAGACCTTTTCTCTGTTCTCATCCTTTCTGGCTGATGTTTTGGTCACTTTTGCATTTTGTCAGTTCTCTCACCATAGAGGTAGCATGAGGAGATGTCTACAACCCACAGAAATTGCTCAGGTAGTGCAGCTCATCCAGCATGGAGCAGATACCAGGAGACAGGCCAGTACACCAGGAGACATGGAGGGGGCCGTAGGAGGGCAACAACCCAGCAGCAGGACCGCTACCTCCTCCTTTGTGCAAGGAGGAACAGGAGGAGCAGTGCCAGAGCCCTGCAAAATGACCTCCAGCAGGCCACTAATATCCATGTTTCTGCTCAAACTGTCAGAAACAGACTCCATGAGGGTGGTATGAGATTTTGAGTATGATTCCAAATCCAGACCTCTAAGAGGTGATAATTTTGATTTACATTGATCATTTTTATGTCATTTTGTTCTCAACGCATTCCACTATGTAATAAATAAAGATTTTCAACTGGAATGTTTTATTAATTGAGATCTTGGATGTGTTATTTTAGTGTTCCCTTTATTTTTTTGAGCAGTGTATTATCCCTGCACTTCTGCAAGTCTTCCTGTAAGGCCTTTTAAATATCGGAACAGTCTTGTCAGATATGCTGTGAGTTTGTCAGGCCATGTTGTATGTCTTTATGTATTAACGTCACAAAAATTGGGCTCAAAAAGAAAGTCTGGTTTGAAATGCCATTACATCATTACACTGAAAATGACATGAGTGGCTCAGCAGACCAAGGCACTGTCACTATGATCTGAGGATCAAGAGTTTGAATCCCAGGTCATGCTGCTTGCCATTGGCAGCCAGGACCAGAGAAAGCAAAAATTGGCCATTCTCTTTCCTGGTGGGTAAGATGGCACTCTCTCCTCAGCACTGCTAAGTAATTTTGGCTGGCTCAGGCGTCTGCCAGGCAATCTCCGAACATGTTGGCTGCCTGGCGGTAATGTATCAGCAGCAGTTCTAAAAGAGGCGGAGCTTGACTTCACATGCATTAGAGGAGGCCTGTGTGAGTCTGCACCCTCCTAGAGTCAGGAACATTACAAGTGATAGACAGAGTCCTAACGAATGGGCAGGTCGATTAACTACACACACATTGAGGAGAAAATTTGTCTTAAAAAAAAGACAATGACATGACTACAACAATAGACAACGCACTGGAAAAAAACATTTTGTTCAAGTTTAGATTTAGTTATTTTTTAATATAGTAACCAATCACAGAATCAATGTTGTTTTAGGAAAAGCTGAGTAAGAGAAGGTTTGGAGCAGTGGATGGTGGGTAGGAAGGATGTGTGAGTCACACCACTGCCCTCTCGACCTGCCTCTCTCACCCTGACCCTTAGCAACACAAGAGACACAACTTCAGATACATTACTTACTCAGCCTGAATGCACTTAACTACATTACTCAAATCACATTCAGTTTAATCAATTTATGGAAGTGCACCACTGCAATTAAAACAATGTTATTCTGTGACAAAATTTCCTCATCCCTATTAATGGTTTCTATGTGATGGCAATTGATGCATATCTTATTTGACGTGATGGCAAATGATGCATGTAATTATTGTATAGGCTATGAATGATTCATTTTATTCTCTCATTTTGATTCACAGGCATCATGTCTGCTTTCTAACCAGTGGAATAAACATTTCTCTTTCATCATAGTAAATTGCATTCAGACATTGTACGACTGCAGAGAGATGATTAACATAATGCTTTTAGGCAGGGCTGCAGAGAACTCTGGCAAATCAGCAGCTTTCAAAATAACTCCAAAGTCTAGTTGCTTGCTATATTGTAAAGTCTCAAGTAACTTTGTTAGAAGTTTCAGGATATTTTTCTTAGTTGTGCTGACATTAATGCAGCTATAGCAGCTGAGACTGCAGATCCATGACTAAATAACTACTACCTCTTGTGGTGAGCACTATTAATCAGAACATTCAAGAGGAGTGGTCAGCTCCAGAAATAATATATACAATCTATAATCCCACCAAGCTAAAGGGCATATCATTCATTCTTAGACATTTCCTTTTATTTATTTCATTCAGTAAAGCAGACTGAGGTGTTATTCACTTATTGTGGAGTGAAACAATGTAAAGAATGTGCAGAATGTAAGTAACTCCCACGCATGGCCGTCCCAGTCCAGGAATTCTCCTTCAAAAGAACCAACAAAATATCCCAGATATTTCTTTATCTCCCTCTAGCCCCTCTCTCACAACATGAGATCTTCATACAGTACCATTAAATGTGTTAATGTCCCATATCTTCTCTTACACCTCATCATCCACATTATTATTTCTCCAACAATTATCCACATATATTGTTTATATTGTTGAATTATGATTTATACAGACATTCATTAGTAACATGCTATTTTTCCCACACATTTTTCCCACTTAATTCCCGAGATGTAGAGTTTATTATTAAAATTCCAAAACATTATTATTTAATTTTTTTTTTTTTTTGCTTAACCCAACATTTCATCTTTTTAAAGTGCCGAAACCCTGCGAAGCCTCGTTTCCGTTCTACGCACGTTGTTCTATCGACAAGCCCCGCCTCCTAGGCGTAGATTGTAGCTTGTTTCCTGCTTCATGATAGGCCCGTGGTTATTGATCACAAGCAGTCCTCCTCACCAATCACAAGCGCAGAAGGCGGGCCTTATAGGAATACAGGTGGGAAGAAGCAAACTAGACAGGTACAGAATCAGTATCAGTGTGAATCAAAGTTCATTTGACTTAACGATCCCTCTGGACATTCATTAAACAGTGATGTTTAAAATCACTCATACTATTCAATTAAGTGAATTACGGATTAAAATATAAACAGATATAAATATATAGTTTTATTGAGGTAAGTGAACGTAAGGAATAAACAACAAAAATTCTCGAGTTGAATAATGCGCGCTCCCGACATTCCAACATGTATCGCAGGACCGCCCTGCCCTCAGCTACGTAGGCGCGCTCCCGCGTGAGAGAGCGAGACGGGGGAGAGAGAGAGAGCTTGTTGAAGGGTGAGCACGATTAGAGGCTAGTTTAACAGCTGAAATCCTGTCGGGAGTCCGTGTTGAGGTGCACAGAGGCTAAGTGTGACGAGAATGGTGAAGACGGAGAGGCACAGACAGAGACTCCAGTTATCGGTGAGAATAGAGCAGAAAGTTGGCCGTTACTCCAACTTCGAGCGGGCTGTATTTGTGTTTCTCCTTCGTCCTGAAGTTTCTGCGTGTTGTCAACACCGAGAAGCACTTCGCCGTCGTGTGTTTGTATGGTTTGTTTGTCTGTGTGTGGCCACAGTTCGCCTTTCCACAGTTTTTACACGGCGAGGCAGCTCTCGGCTCAAACTTAAGACGTCGTGTTGTTGTAGATAGTCTACTTCAGACAACCGTTACTGCCTGTGTGAAGAGTTAACGGCTGCCTGCACTGGACCTGAGAGAGAGAGAGTCCTGCTTAAAACCACTTTTAAAACGGTTTGTGCCAAGCCAGGTTGTGCTCTTTAAACGTGGAAATGACCACGGGGTTGTTTAGTGAACTAAACGCTAAGCTGTTTTGATTTACTTCAGTTTTCAGGTATATTTCAGGCCTGCCTTAATGGCCTTATGACAGACCTTCTGGGCTTCATCATTCTGCCATTACAAATCTCAGTTCACTCCAGTCCAGTGTTAAATGTGTGTCTGTGGAGTCAAAACAGAAAATGAGATTGTATTGTGATACACAGTAAACTATACCACTTTTCAGTCACTTTTAATGAAATGGAAAAAAAAGAAAAAATGAAATTCTTCTGCATCAACACTGAGCAGAGGAAATGCTCAATTTTCTCAATCTGTCATAATTTGTAGGAGGAATGTTGTTATTCTGCGTATGATTGTCTTTGTTTTGATCAGAACAGAGTACCTGTCAACTGCAGAGAAGGGCTGATGAGAGAGATGGTTATTTTGTGGTTATGGCTGCTCCCTGAAGCGATTCAGGAGGAATGTTCTGGAGACCATCAGTGGATTTGCAGAACAACTTTAAAATAGCCTCATCATCAGGCACGCTGCGTGAAATCTGTTGCCATCGGCTAGTAGTTTACCTGCTGAGTCACAATATCAGTTGATGTGTTATGACAGGTCTGATTAATGGCTATATTTACATCATCATGTTATGTGGAGGAAAATACCTGCTCTGCTTGCAGTAAACAGTCATTCTCATGTTCAGGTCATTCACGTTTTCCTCATCCATCCATATGTGTGCCTGTGGTCTGTGGAAAGGCTGAGATCCTTCCTGCTGGCCTTTTCAGTAAGATTGGGCTGAAGGTACGTCCTGCCCACCCATCCTCCCACTCTCTATTGCTGTTCTGTCTGCCTCATCTTCCCTACCTTCGTGTCTGTTTGGATGAACATGAAAGTTGAACCTATTCCACGACATTAAACCCTGTAATTGTTGATGTAATTGCTATGTGTTGGTGCAAGCTGAGGTAGTCTACCAATGCAGACACATTTGTGTGTTGTGGTGAGTAGTGTGGACGGCTGGTTGTGATCCAGTAAGGGGCTTGTTATGTGACACCAGGCTGTTTGAACTTTCCCTGCCCTTCCTGCACCCTCTGCCCCTCTCTCAAAGCTTCAAGCCACAGAACAGGTGTGACCCAGGGGCCTGTAAGGGGGTGTATGTGAATATGGAGGAGAGAGAGCGCAAAAGCAAGTAAAGGCCTCACACCCACATGCACACAGTATATTTTTAGTAGCATATTGAAAAATGTTATCTTCTAATTTTGCACATTGACAACAATGAATGTTAATGAACAGCAGCGGTGAATCAGATACTGGTTAAACGTCTAATCCCTGCAATTTTATATATTATACTTACGTGCTGATTAAAAAAGTCTCAGTGGCAGAGCCTCATGCCATTCTAAATGTTCAAATATTGTACTTTCATAATGTTGAATGCTCTCATAAACTGAGAAAAAAGCATTAATGTAGGCACATTTCCAGAGCCTCCTTATTGTTACTGAAGTAAAAATTAAATTAGTTGTCAAAAAAAAAACTACGCGCAGAAATAAAAATGGTTTAGTACTATAGCTGTGGAATCCAAAGTCACTAAGAGTGTGACAAGTCTGTGTAGACAAATAAAATTGTAATTTTAAAAATGCAAGGGCTCCATTTGCTTTTAGTACTGATTTTAGAGGAATAGTTTTCTGTTTTACAGTGCTAGTAGATCTGCTAACTTAGATTTGGTGAACAGCAAAGGGACACATTGATCAATGTGCTTGCAGAGAAATTTGGCCCAGCATTTAACTCCTCTGTGAAATGAAACACACACACTAGGGGGCAGTGAGCACATTTGCCTGGAGTGGTGGGCAGATCTTTTCATGGCGTCAGGGAAGCAGTTGAGGGTTACGTGCCCTGCTTGAGTGCAGTCAGACAAAGTGTTCATCAAAAAATTCTAATAACATCACAATGTTTTTAGAAAAATAATGTCTAATTCAAATCATGTTTGTGTTTTGACCATTCAGTGTTAGTTTTTTTGGTAAATAATCGTAATATGAAAGTTGATCATTTGGCAACTGTGTTTGACATATATTCCCAAAAATGCAACAAATCAAGTAAATTGTGTCTTTGACCCTATTTATTTGAAATAATGGTAGGAATAGTGTCGTTATCTAGTGTAACCATATTTATAGTCCAACGCACAATAAAACTGGAAAATAATTCATGTTTTACAGAATTTGCCAGACTGGTATTTTTGCCATAGTAGAATTGCGGGCTCAATTATACTGGGGCAAAAGCATGAAGAAGAGAGAAGTTTGAGCATGTGATGAATGTGCCTGTTGCTTTCCTGCTACCGTAGCTAGCGGCTTTAATCCCTATTATGAACTGTGAATTGTTACATCTGTATATGCTTTGAAATTGTTGATGATGGAAAAAGTAAAAAATAAAATGTAGCCATCTTGTTTTAACTAGGTTTTAAAACCACCAAAGCAGCATTGAGTGACATATTTCCCATTCTGCTGTGTAAGAGCACAATATAAAGGCCTATGCTGATGCAGTACTGATTTTTTCTCTCTCACCGGAGGGTACTGGATGAGAGTTGTCAGAGAAAGGCAGGCCTGGGGCTGAGGGGGAACTGATTAAGAGCCTTATTTCCTGTCCTGGTCAGCAGCAGCATGATCAGAGGAATCCAGGCTCAGTCATTTTAATATTTTTATTAGGTACATTTTGACTTTCAGATTGTAAGGTGTAATCCCCTCCTTTCACATGGTGCAGATGCTGTGCCGTCTTTATTCAATTCTTATGATGCCTGCTACTGTGATTATTTGAACCACTAGCTGTGAGGTAGTGTTGCCTAGTGCTTGGAGGAGAAAGTTAAATATTCAGCTTCACCATGTGAACACTGAATCAGTACATCAGACTGAAAGGAAGAGGAATCTAAAACCACTGCATTTTCTCTCTCAGCCACATGACACAGCTGGAATTTGATACCAGTCAACCTCCGTTAACTTTGCAGAGGTCCTTCGTGAAAAACATGTTTTGTATCTTTTGGGATTTTGTGGGCCATTTTTTAAACTGTATTCTATTTGTTATAATAAGAGAATGTGACCTAAGTGACACTCTAGTCCCTTTAATTTACATCTAACAATATATGCTTTTTAAATCAATGCTATATATACTGAGCTGTTTCCATACATTGACCCTTTTGTTGTATTTAGACATATGATTGTAAATACAGCATGTTAACAGCATGCATTGATGTACATTGTTGCTCATTAAGCAGTCTTGATAAATGCCTGATGCTGCACTAACTCATTGATTTTACAAGTACAACACAGAGCTCAGCATGGTAATGTGATCCAACAGTGCCAGAGCTATTCCCAGAAACTGGAAAAAAAATTATCAAGGTATTAATTTTCCTGTATCAGTTTATTTAGTTTAGAACACCCAGCAAAATTATTCGGGTCAATTCAGCAAGCATTATTGGTATGACTGTTCCACGGTTGTACCAATGTTATAATCAAATCAACAATAATAACAGATGTTATACACCAGAAATAAGAAACACTCTTTACTGATTGGCTGGCATGTGTTTATTTATTCTGTATAATGGGTATGGAGTAGATCCAGATTTTTTTGGTAATTTTAGATCAATTCTCAGGAAACTGAATGGAAAACATTACCATAGTAAACAGTAAACCATAGTAAATATCCTTTGAATGTCAATATACAATAGAGTAGCTACTACAACAACATCCAGAAACAAATTTGGTAAAAAATGAATGAATTTGTGATAAATGTGACTTTTTAAATGTTTTTTCCCAATACATAAATGCACAAAAAATGCTTACATGTGTAATGACTGAGCTATATAACAGCATACTCCAGTGGCAGTTATATATAATAGGACACTTGTATAAGTATAACAGGACACTTCAGTGGCAATTATTTCAGAAAATTAATTATCACCTAACAGGACGTTATAATCAGTAATAACTGATAAAACATTCAGAATAAGGCCAAGTAAAAAAAAAAAAAATTGGTGATCATCCTTTTTCACCAAAATTTTGGGTCGGGGGGGGAGGTGTTTGTTTTTTTGTTTTTTTTTTTTGATTGATGGTAGAAAAGTATTGTGGCGGCTCTTGGGGGTGTCGGCCAATCAGATGGCTGCATGTCGTACGGTATTTGCATAAAGTTCTCTTGTGTGTTTATGGGGTTTATTTTGTAATTATTTGGGGTCTTTAAGAGGGGGATTTTTGTATGTGTAATGATTGTTAGTTGTAGTCTAGTCTCTATGAGTTATTTTAGTGTGTTTTAGTTAAGTTACCATTAATGTGTGTCTTAGTCGTACTTTCATGTTGTAAAGCAGTGAGTGTCTGCTACTGCACTTTCCTTTTTACTAAGAGAGCAGTAAAAGAGCATTTAGTAAGTAAATGTCTCATTCTTTTTCTTTATTCTCTTCCCCAACGCTACAGTATGTATAGAATAATAAAATGATGTTGAAAACTTAAATAAACCATGTTAAACATAGATCATGTTCTTCTTGAGAGATTTACAAATTCAACTGAAGTACGGAACATCTCCCCAGAAGACACGAAAACGACCGGCCATTCGTATTGACAGCCACTAGGAAGTGTACTGCACATGTGCCGAATTGATTTGGGATCACGTCTTTGGAAGCATGCGAAATTTGAATGATTTTAGGCCAGACTAGGGTGTTTGGCGCGTTTTTTTGTGTAAAAAAAAAAACAGGAAAAAAAAAAGGTCGGGTGCTTTTTAGTGGGTCGGGTGGGGATGATCACCAATTCTTTTTTTTCACTTGGCCTAATTGACCTTCCTTCCATTACTGCTCATGTTTTTGCCGAAATTAGTCATTTTCAGTAAAAGCAGAGACCAGCAGATTGTGATTGTTTCATAGAGTTTTCAGATGATTGCAGTTCTTGTTTAATTAATGTAACTGGAACTTAGACCTCCTGGAGAGATTCCCTTGTAAAGTGTTTCTCTAGCCCTCTTCTGTGCCTCTCTTCCTCAGTGTAAAATTATAATCCTTAAATAATGGGAAATGAATGCTTGCCTGCCTCATTGTACTTTTCAGCGATTCTGTTTGTGTGTGTGTGACTGTGACTGTGACTCATGCCCTATTGTAAAATGAGGGCTGTTCATCATTAAAATGACTCCTGTGATTTTCATTCACTGATGATAGACAATAGATGTAATTCATATTTGTTTGGTGATATTTAGAACAGCAGTGTGAGTTTCCCTCCTACCATGCCTCTCTGAATAAAAATAAGTTTTAGAAAAATGAGGGATTTTGCAAATGCTTTTATGTAAGAGATCTAGAAAGAGGTCTGAGAAACTGGCTGTGGATACTGTCCGAGTTATTGAACTTTTATTTTTTTCCCAAGGTGTTTTCTTTCGCGTCTTTACAGCTTGAGCTGAGCTTTCTACTGTTTCAGTGTGTTTAAAATTGATGTGAGTGTGTGTGTGTGTTCACCTTCCCCATGAGTGTGATTTAAGAGCCTCAGTGCAGCTAGTTTAGATCAGTAGACTGACATTGAGGCTGACCTAGAGATAGAGGGGGGAACTTTCTCAGACTTCTCACCTGTCCTCAGTGTGTAAATCATATGGCTTTCTCACCCAAGCCTTTGTTTCTTTTGCTTTTGTGTAGACCCTTCTCTGTCTGAAGAACATTATACTCTAACAGGGCCTTCCAAACATAGCCAGCACTGTTTTTCAAGTTAACAATATGAAGAGTAAAGCAAAATTACAGTTACATGGTCAACTACAATAAATGGTAGGGCCCGACTGATTTGTACATTTTAATTTTAAAGCCAATAAACACTGTAAAAAATAATAATCTTATACTGTTATGACATGTTTATAGTGATGGGCCGATCCACATTTTTTAGTTCCGATCCGATTCCGATGTACTATTGCCGATACCGATACAAATTCCAATACAAGAGCTCTTTTTGCTTATTATCGGTACTATATTTAAGGTTACATAATGAGGCTGAAATAGACCATACAGCACTTATAAAAGTAAAAAAGTACACAAGTGCATTTAATCTAAATTCCAAAGTAATATATTTGTCACACTTTACATATAAACAGGCAGTAGTTTTCTTTCAAGTTAAATATTTAAAACTCAAAACTAAATAAACATCTTAAGTAAAAACCTTTCTAGTACCTTAAACGATACAATAAGATTGTGCTGCATAATCTAAACAAGTCAAGTATTCGGAAAATTGCAGCATCAGCAACAACTGTGGAAGGATTTCAAATTAAATCTTTGAAATAATGTGTAAAACTAAAGAGATATAAATACTTTCACCTCTAAAAAAGTACTTCAGTCAGTAAAGTTTTGTGCAATCTGCTGGGAGTTTAGCACATTTCTGAAATACCTTGGTGAGAGTCTGTTGCCTTGAGGTGTCCTCATGTTTACTAGCACAAACTCCTGGTATTCATTGACATGAAACCTCTGCAGGTGTTTGATTAAATTGGTTGTATTATACAATGCTGGAGTAGTTCCACCCCTCGGCACGCTAGCTTTACAAACATTACATATAGCCCTTCTACTGTTCGGCATTTCCAAACTGAAAAATCTCCACACAATCGACATTCTGTAACCAACAGCTCACTCAGCCCCAGACTGAAGCTGCTGGGGTTTCAGGGTAAACTGTGTAACTAGAATCAGGATCAGTGATGCGTTTCATGTTAACCTTACTGCGGGTTTCTGGTCAAGTGCAGGCTGCGAACTGGAATATGAATCGGTAAGTGGATCGTCCGCATTTGCCCGATATCCGATACGTTAATAACGTCAATATCGGCCCCGATACTGATTGTATCGGATTGGTCCCATCTCTACATGTTTACCTCAAAATTTAGACTGTAAGTAGTGAACTCCTCTGACACTAATACATATTGTAAACTTTACGTATTGTAAACTACCTCACACATGTAAATACTGTAAATCTGTCTATCTACCTGCCCTCCCACAATCCCTCCTTCCTCTCATCTCCAATTTTAAAACAATAACTGGTTTGTCCTCCCATTGATTTTCATTAAACTCTTACTGATGGATTATAATTGTGAATTCTCAGATGTCATACTTTTTAAACTCAGATAAACAGTAGAAACTTAGTGTTAAAGCTTAAAATAGTAATTCAGTAGTCTGAGTGGTTGGGTTAGATTTGAGGTTATTTTTCAACATATGTCTAACATGTATAATGTTTTTGACTCAAGATTCTGCAGATTTAAACAGGCAGCCTCCATTGCATTTGAAGTCAAACCACAGCCTTTTTTCCCACTGCTGCCAATACATCCCAGCTGGGCAGCCAATGCTCTCTGAGCACAGGACCCCCAGTTCTGGTGGATCACCTGGCAGATGCCTGAGCCAACTGACATTACTTTTAATAGTGCTTTGTTTAATAGTGCTTTGTTTTAAAATGTGTTTTGTTTTGTGTTCAATTTCACAAGCACATAATGTGTGATATTTTAGCCACTTCTAATAGAACCACAGTTCAAAAGATATATCCATTGGGCTGTAATACATGGTAGCATATAGTGGAGCTACATTTTTTCAAGTCAGCTCAAGTTGTGTGGGAAGTGGTAATTTGTGCTTGTGAAATGACAGGTGCTCTGTTTGGCCTATCTTACAATATTTACACTGCTCAGAGAACTGGTGTAAGAATAGACACAACAGTCAAATAAATCACTCTTACAGACACATTCACCCACAATGTGTTATGTACTTGTCATGAGAAGCATTGGTGAGCTGGAGAACTGAATAATTAATTGATCCACCAAGATATTTTTGATGTCCAAAGTGTGTTTTTGTGTTGTTGTTTTTTTCACTGGAACTGTGAAGCTAATGTAGATAAAAGTAATATACACCCAAATCATCACAGACTTACACTACCACTCAAACGTTTGCATTGAACATTTCTGTACATACTTCTACTTCAGAATGATGAGGTAGGACAGTTTCTCTGCTTTTGAGTTCTGTTTAATGTCTCCCACAAGTTTTTGACAGTGGCTTTTATAGGGTTTAGTACAGTTATACACAGTGCAACGTACTGTAAGTTTAGCATATATTTTGTGCAAGGCATTTGCTTTGAGCTAGCATTAGTGTTGCAACACTTATTTGACTAATGTTGAGCAAGATAACTTTTTTTCTATTTCAAGGACATACACTATGAAAAATGCTTCTGCATATCTTCTAGTCATTAATAGTGTTTATTCAGGTTGTTTATGGAATATTATCCTCAGTTCTAGTGTATCCTTGATATTCCCACATCCCTTAACACCTCGTGCAGAGTACATAGTAAATGTCTGTTGGAGAATATACTTTAGATCTAAACTCGCTGTCAATAACTGAACACCAAAACTGAGCTAAAGAGCAGTGACACTTTCCTACCTCACCTGTCTACCATAAAGAATTGAGTATCTGGAGCAGCAGGAAACTACAATAAAAAATAAATCATCTGTTGAAGTTGAAGTATGTATTGTCATGGACAGTTTGGTAGACCCTAAACTTTTGAGCTGTAGTCTGCTTAAGACCACATTGAGTTGATCAGATAAACTACGTGTTGTCTGACAATGTATGATATGGTGCCTTACAAAAGTACATTGCACTAAAACAATAGTGATGACAACACTGAAGCCTGAATGTTGCCTCTATCTTTGTCTGTTTTTAACTACTACTTCAAGTGAAAGTGTGTGTGTGTGTGAGTGAACCACGTAAGTCTGAAATCTGATTGCTGTAGCAGGTTGACTCTATTTCTCCTCCAGCTCCTCACATTCTTCCACTTTTACTATTCCCGACAGGGATTACCATAGCAGCAGCAGCAGAAAAATACAACATTCTTACCCATTTAGACCTTCCAGACAGTTGACATCTTGCATATTGACCCCAGAAACAAGAGAGATTTCTTTTGGATCTGATGCCCTGGTGGTTGGTGCCGAGGGCAGGGAGGTTGACCAGCTCTGTAAACTCTGAGACTGGTACTCTGGGAAATGCGGTTTTCTTGAAGCTCTTTGAAGGCAAAAGGCCAGGATAAGAAGACAGAACAGCACAGGCACATGACTCACTTGCTGTTGTTCAAACATTACTCACACCGAGTGGTAAAAATGAATCACAAATAAAAAAGTAATTTATTTTAAAGGTGCATATCGAAGCTGAGAGTAGGCCACAGAGCTCGTTATGAGTGTGAAACCGAACAGAAGCAAGCTGCGTGTTTGCTGTCGTTCTGCAGTGGTCTCAGACCCTCCCTGCCCTGAGCACGCCAGGCACTGAGATACACACTAAATTTAGCTCCTCTTTAGGTCTCTCTCTCCCTCTTTCTGCACCAGCTGATCACTCTTATGAAGTGTGTTTTTTACAGTCTCTCTGAACCCAGTGTCGGTAAACACTGCCTTGAAGGGTTTGTTCCACAGGGATGTCCAGCAGATTTCATCAGTAAAACACTATTGTTTACTGAGCAAAGCTGAAAAGTCATTTATTTTGTAATTCTTGAAGAATGCTTTTGATCTTATGACCCCACACATGAAGACAAATGGAGCAGTGAATTGAGCTGTACTGAGTGTTTGTAGTAGTGGACAGCAGGCTAATTAGTGCAGGAGAATTAGAGTCTCCAGAGAATCTCTCCTTCTCCCCTCACTTCTCTCTTTATCTCCTTTTATTCTCATTTTGTATTTTCTCTCTCTCAATACACTTTTGTGTATTGTGATGAAGGTCAGAATGGCCTAATTGCTAGCTGGCAGTTATGTATATACGGTAGAAGAGAGCTTACCAGAACACTGATTTAAAATGCTGCTGTATTTTTATGATTTAATTAAAGGTTTATTACCTATTTTAGCGTTGTTTATGTCATGCATGAGGTCAGTTCAATCAGTTAACCATAACTAAAAAAATGTTAATAATATCTTGGCAATAATAAGTGCTGTCAAATAACATTCACATATATAATTGCAGAATTGGTCTACGCAGCGACAGTTTTTATAGCTCACAGTGTGTCCTTAAACACAATGACCAGTATGTGAGACCTTAATTAAGGTCTACATTCATTTTGAGCAAGTTGAGAGAAGTTTCTGTAATGTTTTTGACAATAATGACTGGACTATAGGTGTTTACTGAGTACAATTTTAGAAACATTAGCTTCATTTCTAAATATAGAAGAAAATTTGGACTCCAAACATATCCTAACTGATCAACCCCATCTGATGTGAGAAACTATGCAAAGATGATTGAATTCTTTGCAATAATATATTGAGAATTTTTATATTTGACACAAACATCCCCAAATGCTCTATTGACTGCACTGCTTTTGTTTCATGATTTTATCTCAGAACCACAGGTAAGAGCAAATCTTTTTCACTGTTTAAACAAGCAGCTCAAGCAGGTGATGGTTGTTGAGCTCCATTCTGCTGCAGGCTTTGAGCTGTAGGTGGAGGGGGATTGGTGTGTGCTTGTGTTTTGGCCTGACGTGCATGTCTGAGAATGGTATGTAATAAGCAAGTGCTGTGTAATGGGAGCAGATATGGAGAGAGTGCGTGTTTGAGAGTTGGAGTGTACAAATGTGTAAGTGGTTAACAGGTCATGTGCGTTGGGCATGCAGCCATCGTTGGCACAGCAACAGTGGTGGGCTTTCAGGGAGAAGTTGAGGTGAGGGTAGAGCATCGTGTCTATTTAGATGGATTTTGCAGAGTGTGTTTAATGTGTTCAGGCAGGGCTGTGGTTCATCTCTCATACACCCACTTGATCAAGAATCTGGCACTACAAACCAAACACCTCAACAGTGGAACTTAGTGACTGATGTTATTTATGCAATATTTTTGTCTTTTTTTGTGTAATGTTGGTAATGAAGTCACCAACAGTTGACCTCCAGCAAACAATGTACTACTTAATGTCAACATGACTTGGAAATCAGAACACAATTTCCTTTCTTAAAGTATTGTATGTCTGAGTGAAACAAGACCTTTGTGTGGGAAATAATCATGGACATTGAAATCGGTTTGGGTAGATTATGTGCTTGGAATCTCTGCAAGATCCATTAAGTGTTGCTCAGATCATCCCAAGTTTAAATTGTCTCAAGTAAATAATTAAATGTATTGCAAAGTAATTGTTATTATAGCAATTGGTGACCATTACAAGGAGTCAGAACTTGAGTAGCAGAAGTAAATGTGAAGTCTAGGGCAAGGGTCAGCATAAAATACTATTAATCATTAATAAAATATTAATACATTATTAAATATTATTAAATATTAATAAACTGTTAAAAGCATGTAGCATAAAATTACAATTTTACACTTATTTTTTGGACTGTATGATCAATAGACCTCATTTACACATAATTATACCTCATATTTGAGTAAAAATATGCAGAAATTCAGAATTATTTTAACAATAGTTACACTTGGAGGCATGTAAATGGATGTCTCATCACAGACTGGTAGATGCACGCACACAGACACAGATTCAGATGTTAATGTTAATGGATTTTAATATGAAACCTCATATTAAAATATGTCTGGCTGACGTAACGCAGGCAGAACAAACATCCGACATGTTAACAACTTACAGTGGTAGGTGAACATGGACTGTGGGCCAAATTGCAAAACGGCGGTTTACAAATCCAGAAGTGTTTAATGGAGTGACAGCGGCGATGGCCAATCCCACGTGGCAGAGCCAGTCGGTGAGCTTGTGCGCAGTTTAAAGTGAAACCGGATTCAGATTGAGCGGCTTGGATTTTTGCTGGGTCCTAGTGCTCGACTCGTCTCCTTTAAATACAGCGTTACATTGTTTTTGGACGGTAAAAACGGCATGGGAGTAAAACTACATGCGGAGCCGCAGCATAAGGATGAAAGAGCCGCATGCAACTCCGGAGCCGCAGGTTGCTGACCTCTGGTCTAGGGGAAGGAAAATTCCTCAGTGCTTGAACAAGCAACAAATAGGACACAGTTGTAATTTCAATATGCGGCCTATTACAATAATTTATTTTCCCATTTATCAGCAAATAACATTCACTTCCAATATATTGTTCATCCCTATTGCTGTTGATGAAGTATGATGGTAAATCAAAATGAAACAATAAAGACATATTGTATTATACAGTTATGCCTTTAAAATACTTGGTAGCTACTGTAAAACAGCAAGTTAGTTTATGTAGTTGTGTTATATATGCAGTGAGAAAATGTGGGGACTCCTGTATGATCTCTTATGGATTTAAATGTCTTTTTTCTATTTAATAAATAACTAAATTGTTGCCTAATAAGTTTAGCAGTAGTATGGTCTTAGAACTATAGCTAGTTTAAGATTCCTCAGTTGTATCCATTTGCTTCCATCACAGGTGTAGTGTAGTGCTCTTATCATGACAGAGGAAGTTTCATTTTAGGCACTATTTACAGTTTCATCATAGCATATCAAACCTTTATAGAAGTGTTTCTTGAAACTGTGATTGTTCCTGCCAGACAAAAAACAGGGTAGATTTAAGGGAAGGGAAAATGTTGAAAAAGTTGTTTCAGTCGAGTGGCAGGGGACACAGTGTTATCAGCACATCAACAAGTCTGCAACAAGATTATCTGATTTCCAAGCTGAATCAGAAGTCAGTGAGATGTATGATGTGTAGCAGTAGTCTTTGTTGATATAATTTGAAGGTAAAAACACAGATAGACGCTTTGAACAGACTACAGACATAGAAAGCTTAGTACATTTAATATTACCGTACTGTAGTCGTTGTGTTTACTGGGCCTGCCTGATTAATCATATCTTTCATCATCATTGCCACATGAGGTTCCACAATAAACACATCGTAAATGACTGCAGATCAAATTACACCACACTTGTAAGTAGCCACAGTGATGTAATTGCATTAATTATATTTTCCTAACAGACTCTCAGTGAGTTTCAAAACCATGTTCTGGTCCAGGCCTCTCATACTGTGAGGAGGGAAAATGCTGAGTCAGAAAGCTGCACGGCCCAACAGGAAGTAGCCAGAGGAGCTCTGTCCTGTGGCCTTCGGATGCCTCCTCAGGATCCTGGCACTGTGTGTGTGTTTGTGTGTGTGTGTGTGTTTTGTGCAAGATAGAAAAGCCCTGGCACTCTTACTGTGCAGCAATGTGCTCTGACTCAAGTTTCCTTATATGGATGGACAGGTGGGGTTTAGCACTGTTAAGCATGTAGTGTTTGAGAGAGAGAGATGATTGTGTTTGAGCGTGTTTCTGACTGTGGTATGTGTGAGGCATGTCTGATGCTGTTCTCTTGGCTTAGCTCCAGTCATGTGATACTAGCATTCCTTCTCCATCTAAAGACACTTCAAGCTGACCAGAGCCCACTATTCTAAAAGTTGTGTTCACTGTTAAAGGACATAGTCAAAGTGGGGTCAAGCTGACATCCTCTGAACATTTTCCCCTGGTATAAATGCCTCAGGCAGAACTGGGGGTCCCTCAACATCCTGCTCTGTCCAACATCCCAGTGTACTGGGCACCTGAAAGGAGGTTGCTAAGAGCAAAATTCCAATTCTGGATTTTTTCTTTCTAAGAAAAAGCAAATTCACGTCCTTGACTTGTCTTGATTAATGATATAGGTCAGGTTTTATTGAAAAAGTCTATGGGGATCTCAGTGTAATCACTTTCTTCTCCACTTGTTGCTCAGAATTCAGATTATGATGTCTATCCTCAAGCAGTAGCTGTGTTAGCTCTGTTTTTGTGTACCTGTGGAAAGGTTCTTTACAGCATCTGCTGATAGACAGTTCTAATTACACTACAGTACATTTATTACCCTGAAGCTTCAGTGTTCTGTCTGCCAGTATGCTGTTCATTTTCTTAGCAGATTCCATATACGTAATGATTCATCTGTCCTGAAACCATCCGCTCTTCAGTGCATGGTGAGAGTTGCTCTGCGTTAGCTCCTGTTTGCTTCTTGCTAAACTATGGTTGGAGCTAATGCCTCCCCCATGGGTGCCTTTCAGGAAGGTGGTGTTTGTACTTTTCTTTTTGAGGATGTGTGTGTCTGTTTGTGTGTGTGTGTGTGTGTGTGTGTGTGTGTGTGTGTGTGTGTGTGTATGTGTGTGTAGGTGTGCGTGTGTGTGAGGCCTTTGGAGTTTATAAAATTGTAATTACTCCCAGGCATAAACACATTGACCATTTCCACGGGTGGCTGAGCTCACCGTGACGAGCCTTCCTTTGGACCCACTGCAGTCCGGCATGAACCAGGACAGGGAGGCATTAGAGATAGCATAAACTCTTCTCCTTGTAGTACTGTTGTTCCTTTATTGCTTTTTTAAAAATGTTATGTTCTTGTTAACATTACTGTAGTCATTATATTTACTGGGCCCGCCTGATTAATCCCATCTTTTTTCATCATTGCCGCATGAATGTTTGCAATAAACACATTGCAGATGATTGCATATCAAATTACACCACATTTGCAAGTAGCCAAAGTTATGTGATTACATTAAATATTGTGAATGGATTTCTGTGCCAGAATGTCTACAGCAAGAACCAAAGGTACTTTGAAATTCCATTCATGTGTGTATGTATGTGTGTGTGTGTGTGTATGTGTGTGTAGACTGAACATCCACTTTTAAATGTCTATCACAGGTGACACATACACAGTGATTACAGGAAAAGCTTTTCTAAAAACATTAATGTGCAAGGACAGGAAGATGCTCAGAGCTGTTTAAAGGTAAACTCTAACCAAGAAACTGAATCCAAAGGAAAGAGAAATCTAATGAGCAGTACATTTCAAATAACAAATAGATGCTACCATACACTAGTGGAATCCCTTTAGAAAAAGCATAGAAATGTCCAGATTTAAACCCCTTGGAGACGATATGTCAAGTGAATGTATATAATGGGTTTCTCTAGCCCAACAATACCTATTATTGTCACCACGAATGGTGGTACGATAGCCTATTAATCGGAGATAAAGTCATGATCAGTTAATCCATAAAGGCCGTATCTTGCCACCTTAATGTGTACCCACAGTCTGTCATCATACTGCCTTGTCTAAACAGTTGCCTTACAGTTTAAGTGCAGGATAGAATATTTGGCATTTCAGTTATGCTCAGTAAAACTCATGCAAAGATAGAAGGGATAAGAGAGTGAGAGAGAGAAATGCAATGGGTCTGCCAAAGTTCTCCTTTGCTCATGGGGAATATCAGGTGTAAATATAGTAAGTGATGATGTTTGCTCAGGGTGTGATGTCATCTTTGTGGCACTTTTTCCATTCTGTCCTTATAGCCGGAAAACAATGACATCATGATGAATCTGAACAGGCTGTGTGTCGCTCCCTGAGCATGTATAAGATATATCACTATCACAGTTATATGTCCCATCCACCAGCCCCCCCGCCCCGACTGGCAGCTCCCTATAATCACCATGGAGACAGTGTGTCCTTGTGCTTTGAAAGCAGAATTAGTACAGTGTTTGGGTTGGCCCGGGCTACATGCCCTGGCTCTGTTAAGTTCTGTTGTTTTCTGCAGGTCACTCAATGGTACACTCACAGTTCTGGCAATATTTTTATTTTCCTTTTTGGTGAACAAACTTTTGTTGATTGGTATAATTTGAATCTAAGCTCACTTCTAAATTGAAATATTTAAGATGAGTTGACCTTACTGTCATATCAAAAAATTTGAATATGGTGGAAAAAAGATCATTGTTGTTCATAATTGAATTCAATTTGTTTAATTTACTTAATTTTCATTATACATAAAGTGACATTTCAAGCCTTTTTTTGTATTCCTGCTGAAAGTCATGAAAATCAGGAATCCAGAATCTTACATTTGAGTAAATTCTTATTCAAACTGTAGCAACATTTAAAATAAAACAGGCTAAAAATGTGTCACTTTATGTGCAATAAATTTAAAATATGTGAGAGTTTGCCTGTTTGAATTAAATGATGGATACTAATTAAGTTTTTCACAATATTCCAATTTTTGGAGGTGCACTAATAATGCAGTGATATGGTAAGATTGCATGTGTTCTATGGGAGAAAACACTCAGGCAAAAACAACAGAAATTGTTCCAAGATTCCAAAGACTGCAAAGGTCACAGTGAACTTTGGGACGCCCCACTAAGAGCTGGGTTTGGCATGAGGCAGAGTGTGTTTGTATGTGGGAGAATGCTTTGGGCTTTTCATAGAACAGATTGTTCAACAAAGAGACCAAAAAAGCGTGTTGAGATGTTTTAACTCTTGGAAGAATGACAGTATAACTCACTCTAGAGGAGGATGGGACACTGTGTGTGTGTGTGTGTGTGTGTGTGTGTGTGTGTGTGTGTGTGTGTGTGTGTGTGTGTGTGTGTGTGTGTGTGTGTGTGTGTGCGCACAGCACTAGTAGCCAGAAGGGAACAGAGTGAGACAAGCAGCCAGACTCCCCAGAGTGTGTTCAGAATGAAAACCAGAGAGGCACCTTTACAATATTTGCACCGTCCATCCCCTTACAGCCAGCCCACAGCTCAGTGAAATGGCTTCAACTAACATTTATTTCCATAACAAATTAATCTCTCCACTGATGTTCAATTTACTGAGGCTGATTTAAAGCCCTTGAATGTAGGCCTACACACGGAGGAAGGCAATTGATGGGGACAACCAAGGAGTCTACTGTTTATGAATGATAATATTAAAACAGGCTAAAACATTACATGTTCTAGGGGTGTAAGAAAATATTTATAGACTGGAGTATCACATTTTAATTTTTTCTGTGAAAGTGTAAATGCACACCAATGACAGTTTTCCTAAAATTAGATTTTAAAAATTGTAACCACTGTATCACCAGGTTTTTATCAGTCTTAATACCTTTCTCTCACTTTGCCATGCTACAGTGTTGTCACTTCTGTGCAACAAGAATTTTTCTTTTCTTTTCTTTTTTTTGGCACATTGAAGTAACAGAAGCCACTTCCTGTAGCATATTACAGTCTGTCAGAAATGACCACAGTCATTATATAAATGCATAACTTGTTGGAGTACAAGTTTTTAAGAAAAAATATTTTAATCATTAACAACTTGCTGCCTAATCACTGCATTGTCACTTGACTGACTTAAATAAATATTTTTTTGTAGTTTAAAATAAGTGTATTAACTGGGTTCAGAATCCAGTTTCCTGCCTGTGACTCCAAGATGCTGAGAAGTAGTTGTTATAGGTTGATTCAAGTGTGAGTAGGCTGGCAGAAGGGTCGGGTAGGTTTGTGTTAATTGTTTGTGTAGGATGTTTAAATGTGTTTTCTCTGTAGCAGCAGATCAGAGCATCCTTACATAAGCCCTTCTCTGACTCGCTCCCACCTGATCAGAAAAGTATGTGCTGTGAACATCATGACTTAAGGCCTCTTCAGCCCACAGGCTCTCTGAGTACGGGTGGGAAAAAAGCTGAACCGCGTGGGAGATGGTGTTTTTTTTCAGGCCAGTAAAAGTTTGACTGATGAGCATGTGGATCTGTTTAGGCCTCAGCTTCGGAAACGTTTCGGCTGTTAGTCACGGAGGAAGCCGTCCCGTCCAAGGGGAAAAGGCGACGTTGGAGAGAGAGCATGAACTCGATGAGCACCGTTTATTTCCCCTTCTTTCATATCTACTGCAAGGCTAATCAGCCTTCAGTGAGGGAGATAGAGTTGCTCTCCCTTCCCGCTGAATCTCAATGGGCTTCTGTCATGCCTATTAGAGAGAGAGAAAGAGGAAGGGAGGGATGTGGATCAGCAGTATGAGACAACAAAAGAGAGAGAGAGAGATGGATGAGCAGAGGAGGGAACCTTGATGTGATTCACATTCAGAAGAGGACAGCCCAAGAGATTTGGAGTAAAAATGAGCGACAGAAAGAGATGGGGCAATGGAGAGAGACTCTCTGACACTTTGATGGATGCATGAGGGTCCAATGTATGCAGTGTGTCTAGAGCTTTAAAAGCTAATAGAATATCCAGTGTAAAAGAGAAGATACCACAGCTTACCTCCTCCCATGCTGTTTCTGTACTAGTGTTACACACCTAACCACTAACTTTAATAGTACTAGTAGTGGTGGGTGATATGATGATACATCATGATGAACCTGGACATGACGTGGAACTGTTGTACTGTCTATTCACTGCAAGTTTCAGTAAAACAGTGTAAAATGGCATTCCAAGGAACATGACTGTATATGGCTTCTACTTGCTACTGGGAAATTGGGAGTTTGAATCCCAAGGCCAGAACTCTGTGAGAGTAAAACTTGGTTATTTAATCGAATATAGTTATGCACACTACATTTAACAGTCATTGTTTTTACGTTTTTTTGTTGAGTTGTTGAACTATGAGTGCTGTAAGAGTTCTGAATAGAAACTGAAATCTGTGATTTTGGACTCTGACTTTCCATTCATTCATGCTACATGTAATTTTAAGTGTGTGTGTTTGTGGAGCTTGCAATACACACTCATTGTGTATCTTCGAATGGCTCTTCTTCACTACAAAACTTTTAAATCTCCAGTCTGGCAGTTTTTCGAATTCTCTTTTATCTATGAACATGACGTTGCACTAGTGTCGATTGTGGCAGGCAATTCATATTTGAGGAAACCACAATGACGTGGTAATAATGCTGAGGTTAGTTATATTGTTATATAGTTAGCTTATTCAGTGACTGAAGGTGTGTGTGTGTGTGTGTGTGTGTGTGTGTGTGTGTGTGTGTGTGTGTGGCTGTAGAAAGATAATGTTTGCAAGGTTCAATATTGCACTCATAAACCACATCCTATTAAGACTGATAAAACATATCCTATAATTTCTGTGAAATAAATATTTTTTTCTTGTAAAGACCCCTGTTTCTCTGTGATTTTTGACATTCCAAGTCTGAAATTAATCTAAATGACTTGTGAATTTAGTAGGATCCTACTAATGATGTTTATATGTTTCTTACTTGTTCTTGCACATTGTTTCGCATCCTTTATTATTTTACTTGCTGTAGTTTTTTATTTGTAAAGGAGTCTGGCATGCTTTTCACATCTTACACAAACGTATGTATTGTAAAGTAAAATCAAGTAAATTTATAATTGGTTATATTTTTCCAATCTTACTTGTGATGCAAACCAAAATGTGACCCAGAAACCGAACCATGAAAGGGGTGAATTGTTACACCACTAGGAGTGATGTCCTTATTCATTATTACAATGTGGCAATACGTTCAATATTTTATTAAAATTTTCTAAGGATGACTGTGTATTTTGTAAATGAGATGTGCTAAAGATTAAAAGAACATCATCATAATGTAGATTCTAGACGAATGATTGGATCTACAGGGGTTAGACCAGGGGTGTCCAAATCCAGTCCTGGAGGGCCGGATTCCTGCAGAGTTTGGTGATTTCTCTGCTCCGACACTACAATTAAACCTGCTCATTACCTGCTGAGCTGAATCAGGTGTGTTTGATCAGGAAGATCACCAAACTCTGTAGGAATCCGGCCCTCCAGGACTGGATTTGGACACCCCTAGGTTAGACAGTGAAACTGAAACACCTGTCATTTTAGTGTGGGAGGTTTCATGGCTAAATTGGAACAGTCTGGTGGCCAATCTTCATTAATTACACATTGCACCAGTAAGAGCAGAGTGTGAAGGTTCAATTAGCAGAGTAAGAGCACAGTTTTGCTCAAAATATTGCAATGCTCACATTATGGGTGACATATCAGAATTCAAAAGAGGACAAATTGTTGGTGCACGTCTTGCTGGCACATGTGTGACCAAGACAAGCACAGAGCAATTTTTCCCCCACTATATAAAGTATATAAAAAACAAGCACAGAATTTCTTTTGGAACATCAAAGGGTAGTCAGGATGCTTACAGGACACACACAAAATTTTGATTGATAAAAGTCCTTGTTTGTGTAAAAGTCTTGTAAAAAATAATTGTAAAGACTAATAAGCGCATAACACCCACAGTCATCTTTCTTTCAGAGCTTGACTTTTCTAACAGCTACAGTGCAGCACTGAAGAGAGGCTCCAGGACACCAGGAGCTCTCTTAAAAAGGACATTTGAGAGAGCAGAGAGTAAACACTCTCTAAACACTTAGAGCTGGGAAACCAAGCCCTTATATAGCATTATTTTTCTCTCCATGTCTCTGTGTGTGCAGGGGTGTGTGAGTTGTGCCACAGCGAGTGAGTGAAGGGTGCTCGGCTCATATTGAGGTCATAGCAGTGGTTAACCTCGGTACCATCAGCACCATGACTCATCATTTTTAATGGAAATATGACTCATGAGATGCAAGACTAGAAAGGAACAAGCTGTTAGGCACTAGCCTGCTTGGCTTCATGGTACCATCATGCAGGGAGGGATTTTTTTAAGAAGTTAAAAGTAGTGCTGTGTGGTATTGATAAAATTCAGGGAAACAATATAGGTCATGGTACCAAATATTGAAGTTTGCATTAAATTTCTGGACCTGCAGTTGCTGAGTACTGCTGCTGTGTACTAAATAGATATCTTTTCTCTTCAAGTTTGTAAACATTAACTAGATATAAACAAGGTGTATATTGTTCTGCACTGGATGTTTGAACCTGAAGCCCATAGTAATTTTTACTAGCTAAAAGTAGCACTAGCAGAAGTTATGTATTATGTTGTACTGTTTTCTATGTAGTCCAATTCACATAAAATGAAGAATCAAACTGCTTAATCCCTGAATGAACCAGTTTATGTGTCATGTGGTGGGTCCCCCGATGGGGGAAGCCATGTTTAAAATAGATTTAGTACAGAATAGGCTTGGACCAATAAGCAGTGCCATCATCCATCATGAATGGCTGACAGACATCACAATGTTGTCAGCTTTGTAATATCACCAACCCAAACCCCCCACACATGCCTTCAGCAAGTGTCATTCCTCTGAGATGTTTCCTCTTTGCCTTCCTGGCATGATGCTGTGATTCTTGCTTTCACTTTTATTACTCTTTGTTTGGAAAGTTTTTTTCTACATGCCCACATACCTCCTTACATGTTTCTATTTTAATGTGAACTTTTTCTTATTCATTTGTCAGCGCAGTGCATCATGGTCATGGCGTGACCACTGACAGGCTAGCTTGCTAACTAACATCTTATATTATCCCATTTATTGCTTTACAAAAATACTACAATCAAAATTTCAACAAATAATGACTAATATTTCAGAAACTACAGAAAATGCTCAGTTTAAAAGGGCTAAAACCTCATTTTGACAATTCAACTTTTTTTCAAAATAGAAATGTATTATATCTGATGGTTTCTGCAGTCTACTACATGTGATGCCATTTTAACCTTTTAGTAAGGAAAGACTGAGTGGGTAATGAATGGACACAAATGTACGTGTCCTCATATTTTGTGATGTTTGCCTGTAGACAATGACATATGCCAGTCAGGTAGACATCGCACAAGTCTAGTGCATAATTTGTGATACATCCAGACCACTAGATGTCAGTATATTGGCTGTTTTCTAACATTAAGAAAAATCATTAGCATTATTAATTTTTTGCTTCTTTAACTGCCAGTGGTACCAATGCAAAAAAAACCTATAACCCGACACCTATTTCATGCTTAAAAACGGATATCATAGTATGTCGGTTTCACAGTGCACTGGTTCAGATGATATGTTGCTCAGGAAGCTGAACATTATCAGACCTCTGTAAACTCATCTGAGTTGATATGTTCTGTCTCCAGTTCAAATGAGGACACAGAGAAGAATCTGGCACAAGTGCTTCTGTTTCTCTTTTTTTCTGTCACTATTTTCTCTCAGACAGATCCTTACACTTCTTTCTCATTCTGTCTTTCCAGCAGTGAGGAGTAGTATGTCTGTGGCTTTCCTCCTCCAGTATCTTGTGCTCTCTACAGACCATCAGTGCTAATCCTGCCCCAGGTGAGTGTGGGTTTTTCTCTGAATGAATATGAAATGAGAGTGCTCTTCTGCTAGCTGTTCCCTGGGTGTCCGCTTACTGTCAGGATGATGTATTGACTTTTGCGTTATTGACACAAGACTGTAAGCTTCACATTGTTGCTCTTGTATTTCTGAAAAGATAAAAATGTGCACTAATTTGCTATCTCAAACTTTGTGTAACAATTTATTCTGAAATCAGTGATATTAATAATGAGTTTGTACTCTTCTTGGTGCTAGATGTTAGAACATTTGCTGAGGATTTGATTGCATTCAGCCACAAGAGCATTCATGAGGTCAGGTACTGATATTGAATGATTAGTGATTAGATACTCCAAGTCATATCAAACGTTTTGGATGGAGCTGCATCCTTTGAACATTGCTCCATTGCCCAAGGTTGTGGGTGGATTTATATCCCTGCAACTGATGCATTGCCTCAGAAATAATGACCTTAGACTGCTCCAGAGTGTCCCATTCTCTTGGCAGTGCTTTTCTATGGTGATTGTAAAAACTGTATTCACAACTGAATGTTGATTTCACCAGTGGTTGCAGCTTCTTTTGCTAAGTAGTATTTGAATTCATTCATTAAAGTTGAATTCAAAGTGACTAGTCAAAGTGAAAAGTGAATAATGTCTGAATACATTTAGAGTTTTGTTTGTAGTTTCCTGGACAGGGACTAAGTCTAGTTCTGGACTACATAGCATTCTAAAGTGAAATTTTCTATTGAAAGGAAAAAGTAGTCCAGGACTAGACTAAATGCATGTGTGGGGAAACTGACCCATGGTGTATATTAACATAAGATTGTTTACCATGTCACACGGTATAATAGTTAAAAATACAAATGAAAAAAAAAAAAAGATTTTGATGTGACTTTGAGCTGCACTATAGATAAGATTTGAAAGAGCTTGAAATGCAGTATACAATATCACAGTTTTTTAAATGTTTGCTATGAGCATCCCAACCAGCCTAAGAGAATTTGAAATGAACGTTCTGTGGGTGTTAGGATGAATCAGACTTTCATCAATCAAATTATTTTGGTCAAAATTATGCAGCCCAAACTTTCCCATCAAAGGTTCACCAATGTGTTTTAACGTATTGTAAAGAATTTGACAGCCACAGCAATGCAGCAGTGTAGTCACAGTGTTTCTGTTTCTGTGCCATACAGCTCTATGTGCAGCATGTGAGAGCAGGAAGTCTTCAGTGGGGTTCAGGTTTGTCTGTGGGAGGCTGAGAAAACGGCATGGGAAATTAGTCTTAACTCCGGAAACACAGCCAAACACAAACAAACACAATGTATATGCAGGAATGCAGTGCAGGCATGGGTGTGTAAGTGCCTAGAGCTGGTCGGGATATGAGAGCTCAAGTTCATCTCCCACTGCGGGACAGCTGTGGCCACGACAGACAGGGCACAGATCTCTGTATGGAGTCAAAAGACAGAAAGACGGACAGATTTTGTTCCAGTTCCTCTCAGGTTGTTAGGGCTTTATGCTTCCATATATTGTATGACTATCACATTTACTTGATTAGATAATATCATCAGTTAAGATTTAACTTCTTATTGGATACTGGGCTATGATAACTCATGATACTGGGCTAATGGTTCACCTTTCATTACTTCTATTAGCAATCTGCCACCAATACATGCCAGTTCACAGGTCAACTACTAATTAAAAATCTGTACTGTGTTTTTGAGAATCAATTACAACATCACAGTATCACAAAATATATTATTACCGTACTCAACTGTATTGTGTATTTTCTTATAGCCCTGATAAGTTGGTCATTTGCATTATGATAATCTGTATTTTAACGTCTCCTACTGGTCATATTACTCAATCTTAGAATTGTAACCCTACCCAGAGAGATGTTCCTATTTTTATACATTGCTACTACATAGTGCTTATAATGCTTCTTTCAGTAAAGTTAATCAAGTGTTTTAAAGATTATAGGTGGTCATTGTTATTGATCAGTTAAGTACAGTTGGTCAGAATAATCCAGACTATCATCAAATTAATCAGGAGATTGCTTGATTACTAATACAGTTGATAAAGACAGCCCTAATGCATTTATTCTGGACTGTTTTGCATATTGTTAGAATATTGTGCTACCTACTTATTTATTTATTTTGCATTTGTCTATCTGCCTCTCTCTCTCATGTACAGCTAAATTCTCTGCAGTTCTGAGACTGTAGAGCAGCTAATCAGACTTCCTTTTTTCTCTCTCTGCCTCTCTTCTTTTCTCTTCCTCTCTCTCTCAACTTTCCCACCACTTGCTTTGTCCAGACACCCATGTTTATCTGGAAGAGTTTAGAGGAGAATTTCAGTTTGTGACATAATTGGCCTGGATGCTGATCTGATGATAAGTGAGCTCATTATGCTGAAATTGCTCAGCAAACTCAGGAATGTAGGGATTTATTTTCTTAAAAGCCACTTCCTGCTCACACACACACACCATCCCTCAGTGACCAAAAGGCACAGGAGACAGACGTAGAGACAGAGAGACAGACATTATGTGTAGTACACATATGGTCCACATATGAATGGAAGACTGATTAATTAGTCACCCAAACACAGAGAGAGATTGAAGATTCTCCATCCATTTTGTTTGATTCATTCCTCAATTCATCACTTGCTGATTGACTTATGCTGTTGTGCATTTTCCTGTGTAATGCTGCAAATGCACTAAAGAAGAATTCTTATTTACTAATAAGTTCAATGAAATGCTGTTGAATTCTAATGCAGCTGTATTTAAACTGTCTTCAAGGTTGAGCAAGTATAGTGGGGGAAAAAAGTATTTGGTCAGCCACTGATTGTGCAAGTTCTCCTACTTGACTACGAGAGAGGTCTGTAATTTTCATCATAGGTACACTTCAACTGTGAGAGACAAATAAGAAAAAAATCCAGGAAATCACATTGTAGGATTTTTAAAGAATTTATTTGTAAATTATGGTAAAAAAATAAGTATTTGGTCAATAAAAAACCAGCGAGAATTCTGGCTTTTACAGACCTGTTCTTCTTTAAGAAGCCCTCCTATTCTGCAATAATTACTTGTATTAATTGCACCTGTTTGAACTTATGTCTATAAAATCAACTGTCCACACTCTCAATCAATCACACTCCAAAGAGCTTTCTAAGGACAACAGGGAGAAAATTTTAGACCTGCACAAGGCTGGGATGGGCTACAGGACAATAAGCAAGCAGCTTGGTGAAAAGGCAACAACTGTTGGCACAATTATTAGAAACTGGAGAAACACAAGTTGACTGTCTGGGGCTCCATGCAAGATCTCACTTCATGGGGTAAGGATGATTCTGAGAAAGGTCAGGATTCAGCCCCGAACTATACAGGAGGACTTGATCAATGACCTGAACAGAGCTGGGACCACAGTCTCAAAGAGAACCATTAGTAACACACTATGCTGTCATGGTTCAAAATCATGCAGGGCATTCAAGGTCCCTCTGCTCATGCCAGCACATGTCCAGGCCCATTTCAAGTTCGCCAATGACCAGAGGAGGCATGGGAGAAGGTCATGTGGTGAAATGAGACCAAAATAGAGCTTTTTGGTACTCAAGTCCTCTCGCCATGTTTGGAGGAAAAACAATGCCGAGTTGCATCCCAAGAACACCATACCTACTGTTAAGCATGGGGGTGGAAACATCATGGTTTGGGGCTGTTTTTCTGCAAAGAGGACAGCACCACTGGCTGTTTTTCTGCAAAGAGGACAGCACCACTGATCCGTGTTAAGGGAAGAATGAACGGGGCCATGTATCGCGAGATTGTAAGCCAAAACCTCCTTCCATCTGTAAGAGCATTGAACATGAAATGTGGCTGGGCCTTCCAGCATGAAAATGATCCCAAATACACTGCTCGGGCAGTGAAGGAGTGGCTCCGTAAAGGTCCTGGAGTGACCTATACAATTTGTGGAGGGAGCTGAAAGTTTGTGTTGCCCAGCAACAGCCTCAAAACATCACTGCTGTAGAGGAGATTTGCATGGAGGAAAGAGCCAAAATACCAGCTACAGTGTGTACAAACCTGGTGAAGACTTACAGGAAACGTTTAACCTCTGTCATTGCCATGTTACAAAGCATTGAGTTGAACTTTTGTTATTGACCAAATACTTATTTTCCACCATAATTTACAAATAAATTCTATAAAAATCCTACAATGTGATTTCCTGGATTTTTTTTTGTCATTTGTCTCTCATAGTTGAAGTGTACATATGATGAAAATTACAGACATCTCTCATCTTTCTAAGTAGGAGAATTTGCACAGTCAATGGCTGACCAAATACTTTTTTCCCCACTGTATATCATAGTTTTTATCAATCATATACATGCTCAGTGGTCATCATCTTCATCCATGAAATCTTCAGTAACTTCCTGATGCACTTGTTCACAAAAGCCTGAATATGTCTTTCTTCAGTGTCCAGGTTTCACATCCTTTGCATTATTACAAGGAACTATTATATTGACCAGAATTCTTAAATGTAGTCAATTATTTCAGACTCTACATTAAGCCATGAGACATTAGGCTGTTACTGTGAGGCAGCACACAAGTGTTTAACAAATAATAAAACTAAAAAAACTTTTATTAGAAATGTATCTGGTGATGGATGTTAGGTTTCTGTATTCTGAGCACAACTTATTTGTGCAAGCTTGTACTTCCAGCTCTATCTTCATAAGAAACACAAATAAATTAACCTCAGGCTACCAACATCACTCTGTATAATTCTTCTCAGAGAAGTTTAACTGGAATAATAAAACAACACATTGCATTATGGCTATTCCTCATCTGCTAGGGTACATCATTTGCACACTACTTATTGTGGCACATTGTGGAGTTGTTGAAGTGCACTGAATATTCTGCATTATCTTTTAGGACAAAAGGACAAAACCCCAAAGTAGTGCACTCTAATGAATAGGGCACAATTTCAGACACACAGACAGTCTTTCCTTAAAAACGTTTTTGTGTGTTTTTGTGTCTGGTTTCTGAACTATTATTTATTATTTGTTGAAAACTTAATTTTAATGTTTTTGTAATTTTTGTAGAATAGTATTGCTGTATTTATATTCTAAACTTGGCAAACATGTTCCATCCTGCTGGTCTATGAATGACCCTGAAAATCACACCTGCTTCCTTCCACATGCCAGACACATAAGCACACAGTGCAAGGGCAGTGTCTGGCAATTCATGATTTTAGATTTTTTTTTAAACATCTTTATTCCCAGCAGGACCATACAGCAGCCTTAATAACTATTGGGATGGGTTGGAGCAGACAGAACTGTTCAGTTGCAGCGCCTCTGGAGCAGTGTGGGGTTAGCTAATGTGCTTTGCTCCAGGGCAGAGCACCAGTAGAGATAAGACCTGAAGGGCAGAGAGGAGAACTGGTTTACCCTCGCAAATTAAGCTCAAGCTTAAGCTAAATTGTAATTTAGGTGGAGATGCTCTGGAAAATCCTTTTTAAGTCTTGACTGTGGGAATGAACTTGATCCGTGTATGGAATAGTATGTCCCATACCATGATACATCAGCAATGTCCTACATACATTTTGTTTTGTTAAGAAAGAGAAAGCTAAGCACACAATATGCAATACCGAACAGAACTTTTTTGCTTTTTTGAACTTGGGCAGCACAGCTGTACGGGTCTGTAAAAATTAAATGCAAATGTAGCAATGCAGCAAAACGTTGCTGCTGATTCCGGCTGATCTGTACTGTGTTTCTGCACATTTTACGTGGTTTCTACTTTGGTGTGGTGATTTCCACTGTGTTTTGTAGGGTATTCTATGGTTTCTTATTTTAATGTCTCATTTCTCCTTAAATGGTGAGCAAGTACATTCACATTCAGGTGCCCCCAGGGCAGGGGGAGATGAGGGTTTGTTTGTTTAATCCACATTGGCTGAATTTGTCTTGGTGGAGAGGGTGGGTGGGGGGTAAAAAACAGGCACTCAAACCAGTTATGAATATGATTGAGCTTAGTCAATGAGGTATTTTGACAAATATGTGAAAGAGCCCTGGGTGCTGTGTTAATGTTAGGAAAAGTGGCACAACAAAAATAAGAATGTTGTGAAAAAGGTAATTGTGCATAAAAAATATTCATTATTATAAAATTATTCATTACATATTATATAACGCACAACACACTGTTGTTTGTTACTATTCAAAAAGTGTTAACAAAAAGGCTTGAAATGTCACTTTACATATAAAGATTACCTTTTTGAATTTTTCAATTACATTTTGAACACACTTTCACTGTATTCTGTTTGGAGATGCACTAGTAATGTCACCTTTAAACACAACTTTTAAAACAATTTATACTGTATCATAAATCATAATATTGTGCTGCTTAAAGGTGAAGTGTGGTGCGTGAGTTTCAGAATGAGGGCAGACTTTAAGGGAACTCTACTGTTCTACATTTGAGAGGAATCAGTTTCTCAGCGTTCAGCTGGAGTTGCTTCGTGTCTGCTGTAGGAGTGAATGTGGGGCCTCTGTGAAGCAGGGTAGAGTTACAGCAGAGCGTCTGCACTCTGAAGTTGGGATAAAAAGAGGGATTGAGCTGGGAATGAGAGCTGTATATGCTGAAGTTTGATATGATGACTAAATTGAGTGATGGTAAAGCTTTTGAAGTATGGACAGGATATGTTTTTATTATGATTAAATACACCATAATGTGCTTTTCTAAATATGTGATGACTAAAATAGTTCATTGTTATTGTTCACATGACTTTTTATTGTGATTAATCACATTTATCTTATTTGACCCTAAAGAGAGTTTTTCCCCCATGAGAAACAGTGTATTTAAGCACATCCACAGTACCGAGAAACAGTTTTGGGACTTTTAACTTCAAAATTAAACTTGTCACAAAATGTGCAAATATGTCCAAGTAAGCTAAATTAGACCCTTCGAAATCAGATCTCTCCTGTTGTTTTACAATTTATTTATTTTTTTATTAGCCAAGAATCAAGTCTTTGCTTTAGATTCTGTTAGTTACATGGTTTCCATTGTGCATAAACTTGCTGCTTTAATAAAAACATTACACTTTTATCATTATGGCACAAACCTCTGTATGACAAGTCTACTTTGGGTATAGACCTCATTCCTGACGGTCCAACCTATAATATTTGATTTGTGCCTGTTAAATGGAAACCGTAACTTAGGCAATCTAAAAAGTTACCCAATTCAACAACAAATATATACAATGATTTAGAAAACAAAAAAACCTTCTAACATGACAGAAGATGATAAAATGTGTTCATTTAATGCAGTTTATACCATCAATTATATCCACTACATAGAATTTATAATAAACTGCGTAAGTTACATGGAAACCATAAGAATTCCCAGTACTGTGGATATTCTCATTTCACTATAGTTGTATGCACTGTGAAACAACTTCATAGCCTTAACTGGTTTTACAGCTAAACTGAATTATGTGTCTGCATGAATTCAGGATTTAATGGGCAAAACCACAGATTTTTCCACTTACGGTAATCTGTGAAATTGAACCCTGCTTTTACTGATTTAACCCTTTTCATAACGTCTTAATCATCACTTTTTTGTTAATAAAGCAAATATCACTTTAAAATCCATACCATAAAAATTTCAGGTTATTCATTAAAGAGTTAAGGTACCAGCTACTGTGTTAAATGTTTTAAGGGAAATTAAGGAGTCTTGTCAAATTAAGCGCCCCTTGATGGGTGTTAAGGGATTTGGCATAATTTAATGGGTAGATTAAGAATAGCTTAAGGGCTTAGTACTTCATACTGATGAGTGGACAAAATTAGCTTCATCAAAATGTATTTATTTCAGTCATTCAGTAACATTTTCATTATATAAACATTTATATGTGTGATCATGGGAATAAGCTAAACCCAGTTTCCTATTTCCATTACTGATGTTTAGTGAGAGTGGCTGTGGCTGCACACCCATGATTGTAGGTGTCTCTGTTGCAGATTCTTCATACAACTGAAACTGATATAAAAATGATATCGTAACGAGTGAAATCATCTTAAATCTAGTCTAAATATATTGTATTTCTCAATTTGAGTGTTGTAAATAAGAGAGTAACAATATGTGACCCTGCCAGGGAAAACTACGTCAAAGTCATTCTTTTTTTTTTCCAAAATTAGTTTTTTTCAAAACAACTTTTTTGTGAATTTGTTTTGTTTTTGATCAAAGTATGTACTCCAATAGATATCTGAGACTGTTATCTTTCATTTACAACAATAATACCGGTGGCTAAGTTTTGTCGCTAATGTGAGTGACATGATATGACACGATATCTCAAAAAGTTGCCTAAAAGTTGCAGTGACTTTGGCCTGGTTTTCCCTGGCAGGGTCACATATACTCTGCTCATGATTTGATTTTTTCATGATATGTCATATTGGATTGTTTTCCTCAATAAATAAATGAGCAAGTATAATATTTTTGTCTCATTTTGTCTTTATCTACTTTAAGGACTTGTGTGAAAATCTGACGTTTTATGCAGAGATATAGAAAATTCTAAAGGGTTCACAAACTTTCAAGCACCACTGCCCAACAACCTACCTCAGAGTGGTAATGACCTCCCTTGGCTTGGATGACACTGCCAAGATGATCCCTGACACTTTCCTCATTGCTCCTGTGTTCATTATCAAGGTTAACCGGTCCAATGTGGTGCTTCAATTACTCTGGACTGCTCTCTGAAGTTGTTCCCTTTAGTGCACCACTGTTATGCTGTTTGGAGGCATTCTCAATACACTTCAATACACTTTCACTATGGCCGCTCAGAACCTCTCACGAAGTTAGCTGTTTCTGAAATACCACCACTTTTCGTTCAGTACACTTTTATTACGCCCTTTTGGACTTCAGTCAGATCATATCCTTTGTACTCTGCTACAACTGACTAATGTGCTCACTTATTTATACCTGCAGCAAACCTTGTCATGTTGCGTCTGTGGTGTCTTGGGCCAGATTGATTCCAAACCAGGGGTAGTCATATTTTTTGATGTCTTTTTTTTATCCAACAACCCGTCACCACGAACTTTCAAACACT